>WAAE01010074.1:322512-413575 GCA_013400495.1 Nicator chloris
GCCGCGCCTGCGCGCGAGAGGGCGGCGGTGGAGGCGGCCGGCGTGCGCCGGCGGCCATGGCGGGAGCGTGAGGGGCGCGCCGGCCTCCGCCCCCCGCTTCCCCTCCATGGGAATGTTGTCCTCCCCCCGTACCGAGCCGCCGAGAGACCCCCGTCAGCCGCCAGTGTGTCCCCCTAGTTCCCGTAGATGCTTGTGCGAGGACGTGGCAGAAAGCGACGCTGCCCCCAGGAAGGCATCAAAGGCGTGAGGGAGCCCCAGCTCTGCTCCAAAGGAGCGATTTTGTGTAGGTACAGGAACAGTTCCCGTCGCAGCCCAAGCCGCAGGTGAGGAACCCCACAGCAGTGATATGAAATGCCCACGTGTGTGTCACAGGCTTGGTAAGTCAGGCCAGTCTGAAATTAAATTCCTGGGGTTTTAAATCCAGAGGTGTGCCTCTGTGTGGCTCAGGAAGGGCCTTGACCTCACGCCTGTCAGCAGCTGTGCTTGCACCGTCCCCAGCCCACATCTGCAGTTCACAAACACTCTCACAGTCGTCCAGCAGCCTGACCGATTTTGTTATCAGTTGCACAGACACTGACTACACAAATTCTGTAGGACTATGGTCACTTTTTAGGTGATAGCCACTTCTAAGTGGAGACATGGTACAAGAAAAGTGCTGGGTTTTTGCTCTGGTTATTTTTCCAAAAAACACATTCTCACTGGTACTCCAACTCCTGAGATCAAGTTCAATTATTTAATGAAAGCTGTCGTACTAACATGCATTGTCATTCAGATGCGAAGAGGTATATTAGCACTAAAGAACTGGGATTGTTATAGATTACAAATGAGTCTGTATTAGGAAGGAATTGTTCCTGTGAGGGTGGTGAGGCCCTGGCACAGGCTGCCCAGAGAAGCTGTGGCAGCCCCTGGATCCCTGGGTAAGGCCAGGCTGGGTGGGGACTGCGGCAACCTGGCCTAGCGGGTGGTGTCCCACTTAATTATAAACCTTTCTTAATCTTAACCTTCAAAAACGTATTGCAGTTTTCAAAGTTCACCCCGTCAAGGTCCTCACATCCTGGAATCCATTCGTGACTTTCAGGTCACATTCACTCTGCAACTCATGCATTTTAAACACCCCACACACACATTACATATATATCTCACGCATCCCAGACAAGCACTGGGGCAGCATTATCCAACCCAGCACCACCAGAGTAACTGAGGACACACTGTAGCTGCAGGGAAATCCCTTAGAAGCCAGCACACAAGCCACCAGCTCAAACCCAAAATGACAGTGACTCCAATTACCTATATTTTTAAGCTCATGAAACCTCATCCTGTGAAAAGCGTGAGGCGTCATGATGTTACCAAATAAAATGGACAGTAGGAACTGTGACTGATCAAAAAAGAAATCAAAATATTTGAATATTTTAAGCTTTTACATTTGTCTCTCTTCCACTGTAATTTTTAGCACCTTGTAAGTTTAAACCTCTCTCATAAATTATTTTTTGATCTTCTTGAAATATACACAGTTCAGCTGTCACTCAGAGACAGTTGCTTGACAGTTCTAAGATGTTATTACCATCAGTTGTAGGGAAAAATTATCTTTTACTGACAACTGGTATTTTTAATACATTTGAAATGAGAAAAAATTTAATTCTTTAGTCTCCAAGTTGGTACAATCAATTTATCAGATCTCATGTTGTGGCAAAAATTAGGGGTATTTTATCTCTGATATATTATACTGCAGTGTATAAATAGTTCAGCAAAAAGTAGCTATCAAAATCCAAATCAAGTGTTTCATTGTGACTGAAAAATCAGCATATTCTCCACAAATGCAGGTGAGCTCCTACCTTTTGCTCCTCCCTCTCAGGAACAACTAAGCTCAGTGCAGAAATTCAGATGCTGTTTGGGAAGATTAATGAGTTTAAGATTAATAAGATTAATGAGTTTTTCCACTTGCTGCTACCTAAGTTGGAAATACAAATCATCAAAATAATAGAAGATCTTATTGGCTAAAATGAACAAGTTAATAATAAAGGCTTCATTTACATATAGTTTTCTTTCCTATGTTTATGTGGAACATCAATTTGAATCAGAATAGGTAAGCCAGGGTGTCCAAGATCAAGAGCTCAAACAGCCATTCTTCACCAAAACTTGACATTTTTTCATTCCTTCCTGGCTGCACTGATGGAGTGAGTGATTCCAGGACAATCACTGAGCTTTTTGACACCTACTTAGTAGGTTTTGAATGGTATCAAATTTTATACATGTTTCAGGGCAAAGGTTTCTTGCATTGCATGGCTTAACTGCTGTTCCTGTGATCCCAAAGCACAGCTAATTCATCACAGGTGAAACTCATTCCAGTGCCCAGAGCTGCCAAATCTTTAAGAGCATTTAGTTGAGTTTTCACTCGAGTATTACTCATTCAGTGCAAAATATGGAGTTTTAAGATGATTTCAGATTCATAAGTATTTTGAAAGGCAAAAATCAGAATTAAAGCACACCTTCAGAACGCAGCTAAATGTGATGAAATAGAACACAATTTCCATCAGACCAGCTGGGAAGCGCTGCAGTTTTGTAGAAATACATCCAGTGCATAAATACAAGGTTAGAGATAATTAGCTGAAGAGCCATTTTGTAGCTTGGCTTCATAGCTGATCACAAACTAAACGTGTCAATGCCATGGTGGCGCTGCAACAAAGGAACACCCAGACCTTGTGCTGGGGTGGACAAATGTGTCATATGGGGCTTGCCCTGGGAGACCTGGGCCAGCAATGGACACCTCGAGGCAAAGAGGAGCCAGAATGAAACAAACATGAGGGCAGCAGTGGAAGTTTAGAAAACATGGAAATCTCTAAGAAAATACATAGAAAATCTAAATTTATTTCATCCAGGGGTAAGGACACTGAAGTGATGATGCAGTTGCTGCAAAAATATTTTCAGCGTCTACGGGAACAGGACAAGCAGCAATGGACTCAAGTGGCAGCAAGGAAAACTTTATCTTCAGACATGAGGTAAGTTGTAACAGTCTGATAAGTTCATATGACAAAATAGATGGCAGAGAGGTTATGGAATCTCCATCCTGGAATGCTATCTAAATAATTATGTGGCAATCAGCTAGGAATTGTTTAGTGGGCACTGAGCCTGTCTTAGGTACAGGGTAAAAGAGCTGATTTCCCAAGTTCCTTCCACTAACTCCTAAAGCAAATCTGTTGTCAGGACACTACATCACAGGCTGGGAACGGACACAGCACCAAGAACCTTTTGCCAGATTCTTGTACTTCTGACCAGAACAAACCACAGCACTCCCAAATACCTGCTCACAATTGTATCTTGCTGTTTGAGGCATTAGTATGATAAAAATGTTCTTGTGTTTGCTGCTACTGCCATAACAATCAGAAAATTGCTTCTAGCAGAACGTGTGTTCCCATGGGGTTCCACTTCATGCTCTCAAATTTTATGATGTGTAGTGTTGTGTTCTCCCATCATCATGGTTTGAGCCATCCAGTGTTACAAGCAAGGAAGATTACACACACACACACCCCACCCAATGAAATAACAAATCTTAGTGCTCTGGCTTCTCAGGTGTAACCAGCTTCTCTGAGTTTCATAAAATAGGTAAGACTCACTTAACTATTGCTCTACATGGAATGTAAAGCTCATTTTGCCTTCTAAAAATTTGTATTCTGCAACCAGATTTTCACTATTTCCATCAAGTGACATAAAATGTACTAGTAAATTAATTTTTTTTTCTTTTAGAGAGAGATATATGTGGCCAGGTAAAATAAAATACTTTCTTGGAGCAGCACAATCACTGACCAAAAAACCTAATGCCAAGTGTCTTGTGAAGCCTTTGAAGACGTTAATACAAAGGTCGTTTCGCAAGTTGGGTAACTAAAAAGCTCTCTGTAGTCAAAAATACTTTGGAAATTAACAGCAGTAATTACTAACAAATTTCATTAAATGTCAGTTCTGGCTTGGCTTTAAACCCTGTCTTGCCTCAGTTCTGCAAAAGGTTTTCACAGATCACAGCACTGTCCCCTCTACAAACTGTATGCCCTAGAACAAACAGGTCTGAAACGTAAATCACAGTGTGTGTTGACAAATGAATTTGTAAAAAGAACAGTTTACATCAGAAGGATCAAAGTCAGAGCCTTTATTAAATGTTCCTTCTCTAAACAGACTGCATTTAATCCCCCTTTCGCATCTGTGATTCCTAAGGCTATTTTAAATACTCGGTTTTACAGGGATTTTCAGTCTTCGGAACCGTCACAAGCAGCAAGTTAGCAGTACACAGAAACAATACAACTGAACTTTCACTGAGTTCTACTCCTGCCTCCCAGGGTATGCGGAAAAACCAACAATACCTCCAGTACAGGAGTTTTTGCACAGACCCTGGAAAGGAAATAGTTGTCACCAGAGTTTAAGCCTGATGTGCTCTAGCCACATCTCACAATTGGCCACAGCTGACCGGTACTGGTTAGTATGTCTGTCTCTTGCGCATTATCTGTTTCAAAAAGGGGAGCAAATTTTTAATTTTCATCTAGTGTGGGTCTAATTAAGGCTATTCTGGTATATTTGATACTAAAATACTCTCTGGGAGTCCTTTTCATGAAATCCCATCAGAATTAACATTTTCAAAAATGAAAACATTTATAATAGGTGTTGGGAGTCGAAATGCTGATGCAGCGGTTGGTTCAGTGTTTCCTGGTCTTCGGGAGCTTTATCACGTCAGGATAGTGTCATCAATCTGTTCCTCGGAGTCAGCCTGCCCAGCCAGCTTCCGCAGGGACCTCCTGCAGCTTTCATTGAGAAGCTCCAGGCTGGCAGCATCCAGAATCTTGGAAACTGACTGCGGAAGGGAGATAGCACCAATTACCAACTCCTTATGACACACCATTCAAACTCAGAGTGAGTGTGAATGCCTTACATGCTGTATCAACTAAAATCTTTCAAATACAATTCCAGACGTGGGAACTATCCAAAAGCAGGTCAGACTTAGAAAACAGGTTTGGAAGTGGATGCATGAAGTAGTCCATCCTAAATACTCCCTAGCACCACTGTGATCATCCAAGTGACCAAAGCAATGAATTATCAGTGCCAACTGAGGGAACTCAGCACAGGCAAGGCTTAAGAGGGTATGTTAAATGCCTTGATTCTATTAATGCTGCACTCTAAGGTTGTACAGAACAGGTGTTGCTGTTTTCTTTAGAGCTTAGCATGAGAATGCTGCTGAAGATCTAAATGAAAATGGGAATGTCCCACTTCATCTATTTCATGAGACTTCCAGCACATTCTGAGGCTGCAGGCACCACACAGACAAAAGCAGAAGGAGGTGACACAGCCTCGCTACCAACAATTATGGTTTGTTTATATGTCTCATACCTCAAGCACTTCTTCACCCGCTCTCATCTTCAGAAGGTTGACAATAGCCTGGTCACTGTAGGCTCTTACACTGGTGTTTTTGTCTTTTGTGTTGTCCAGAAGTGCTTTGAGAATTGGTTTAATTGTCTGAGTATCCAATGGGGGAAGATGGCTTTTATTTGCCCACCAAATCATCTTTTCTGCAACTAACTTTATGTCACTGGATGAGTTCTGAAGACACTGAAGGAGACAAAGATACACTTACATTCAGATATACCAAGGACAACTGTATTTAAAGCAGGGGGTTTTTTGTTTGTTTGTTTTTTTTTCTTAAATTTAAGTATTTAAAACTATGCTAAGAAAAACAGGTTTCAACTCACAGGTACACAAGATACACACTTGTTACCAATTAAGTCTGACTAAACTGTGTAAGAGAAAGTCAAACTTTGAAAACAAGACGACTTTTCAATAGAAAATCTCTAAATATGTAGTTGATTACAGTGTCACATGTTCATCTCAACTGTCTCAGGATATTACAATGACCACTAAGTGCAGAAAAGCTGATAGTGTCAGCACCTCTACAAACACTCACTCAGCAACAACAGCCAAGCCAGTCTCTGGTTGGAATATTGGGTGCATTTTAACAGTGGATTTCACTTCAAAATTCAAACAATGAGAGTTTTGCATTTAAATCTTAACCCATTTGAAACCCATATGAAAGCTAATACCTGAATGTCAAGTGCGTTACTAATATTGTGATAAAGGTTTTGTGGCAAGTGTGATATTTCATATTTTAACACAATACTATTGTATTAATATAGAAAAGCTGGATTTCAAACAAGAGTCTGCTTTGAAGAATGTTGGCCTGTATCATGTCAACTGGGCATGTTTGGTAGTTTTTCAAGTAAATTGCAAAGAAATGTAAAATCAGAAAATGTAACATGTTGGTAGCATCACCCCTCTCTATCCATCCTTGTCTACCAAGAGGGAAACTTGGCTGTGTGGTGGGGTATGGGGAGAAAAGAAAGAAACAAAAAAAAACCCAGCCACACACTAAAAGAAACAAACAACCAATAAAGGAATTTTGAAGAAAAATACTCAAATCAAAATGAAGTGAAAAAGATCAATGCTCTCAGGTCAGGTGAGTTTTGGTATTTGATACATTTCCAGCAAAGGCTGTTTGACCTTTAGCAATCTTAAAAACCTGACAGCTTCCTCACACTCTTCTCTGCCTCTGCCAGCTGTTTGCTACTGCAAAGGAAAAATGGATTTTTAAGAATCAGACTTGGGATTCAGTACAGAAAGCTGAAAAGCAAATTTCCGTGTTAGAGCTGGGATGGCAGTGTTGCATTCACAGCTTCAAAGAAGGCTGATACAGTGATTCTATCTGAACTCTGCCTCAAAAAGAAATATCTAGATTTTCAGTGACTTGATAGACCCACCCATGAGTTAGGTCAAACAGAGATCACGCAAGAGCACCACCAGGTAGTTAACATGAAAATTCTTACCTTAATAAAGAGGCTGGAAAGTTTGGGAGGCAGGTTGCCTCCCCCTTCCATGTGGTATTTCATGAGAAAGCCCATCCCTCTGATGCCACTAACTGCAATGGGGATCTCCAACATAAATACAAGAATTGGTATTACTACAGCAGAATTCAACAACAGCCTTTAAAACCAAACTCATGGTCTGTCAGCTTTTGTGGAAGGCTAAACCTATCTTTCAAAAAGAACAGCATGATCAAAGCAGGAAAACGTTGGGTTAATGGTATTGAGTAGTATGATGAAAAAATCCCAATGCAATCATGAGCCAGAAGAAATAAGGCAGCAGGCCCCACCAAGCGCACAGAATTCCTGCCCCAAACTAGTCATTCAACACCAGATTTAAAATCTTCCTCCTCAAATGAGTAATTTCCACTTCTTGCAAACTTGGTCTGTGAATGAGAACTCTCTAGGGAAACAGGAGTGTAATTTATTCCAAATGAAAGCTACTCTGCAGTTAAAGATTATTTAATCTTCATCTCTCCAGAGATCAGAACTCAAAGAACCAGAACAGTTGTGTAATTTCACCATAAAAACTGTATCTAGCCAAGGGAGAATCTTCAGACGGCACTTGGGGGTTTTTGTCCTGGTTGGTGCCACAGGAACCTGTTCACACACCTTTCAAAACTGCCCCCAACAAGTGCTTGCAACAGCACTCCCCCACTGTTGGGCAGGACTCACCCTGTCGGCCGTGGCATTGCTGATGATCATCTCCTGGACACTGTTGTAGTATTTTGGGGAACACAGCCTGCCAGGAGCCACGTTCACAGCCACGGAGAGAGCCAGGCTCCGGCCGTGCCTCACCATCCAGTCGATGCCAGAGACATCTGCTGCAGAGGAAAGAACAGAACAGTGGCAGGGCTCCTGCTATCTAGTCCTCTTCATCTGAGAGGCTTTTGGCAGTTTGTCAATCCACTGCCATAAAATGAAATAGTGAGCAGCATCTAAAGCAATGTCCTGCTTCCTCCATTTCTCCCAAAAATACATACAGACAGAGCTAAAATGCAACACTTTTTCCAGTTAGGAACACCACCTGGGCAGGCAGGGAAGCACAGGAAAATACAGAGCAGAGATTCAGTCACAAAGTTAGCCTGAAGCAATGGCTGAGAAGGAATCTTCCCTGCTTTCAGAATCTGTTCCAGTCCTGTAAACAGCTTCACCTACCCAGTAAGTGCTGGTGGAGAACAGTGCTGAGCTCATCGTCGGACAGAAAGGCGCACAGCTCCGCCAGGCAGCCGGCCGAGGCCATGCGGGTGGCATCCTGACAGGGGATGGGAGAACAGAGAACGTGGCTTGAGCTCAACACGCCCCAGAGACAGGCAGCAAGAAAAACAAGTGTCAGAAGATGATGGGAAATGAGGAGAAAATAAAGAGTAGTACTTCACTCCTACTCCCTGTGAATTTCTTTCAGTTCACATGGTTTCCTGTACATAATGGAACTTAAAACCAAATCTAAGGTCAAAAAAGCCAGCAGAGACTGAAGAATTACAGATCTTATCTAAGTTCTGATTTGTTAAATGAAAAAGTTATAAAGATGAAATACAATATTTTAGAAGATGAGTTCACAAGAGCTTAGTTTAGATTCACTTACTTTAAGTGTTATTTCTAGCCATCTCTGGATGAGCTGGTCTCTGAGATAAACTCTTCCTACTTTTCATTTAACACTTCCAGGTTTTGCTATTTTGGCTTCCTTATGTGACCATCTCATTATGTGACCATCTCATTACTGTCCACTTCTCCCCCAAATTTACAACCCAATGGGAATGTTTCAATTTTTCAATTTCTAGCATGTCAACAGTTGCATGTCTGTTGCAGAGACTGACATAAAAAATAAATTATTAGATAATTAATTTAATCTCACTCATGTTACTGTTGCTATCTGCTATATACAGAAGACCCTATATTAAACCTGGAGAGCTTCTCTCATTGGAGAAAAATCTACCATTATCTGAAAAATTTCTCATACGCAATGATAAACCTCACCTGAGAGGCCACAAACACATCCGTGCATACAGTAAAGGTACCACAGGCTTTCTCCAAGATAAAAAGCAAATCCTGACTGCAGTGCTACCTGAAACCTGTTAGTGAGGAGCTGCAGGTCAAACACATATATGCAGTTGCCAAGGAAACATTAAACTGGGGGCTTTTCAGAGTTACCAGGGACTGGTCAGGAATCTCCAATTCTTCACTGTGACTATGTCATTAGTCATTTTCCCAGAAGTTATTTTAGATAGCAATTCTGTTAGAAAGTTCAGATTTTAAATGTAAGAACAAGCCTGTCTGCAGCAGGGGACCTTTGCAGCTGGCTGAAGCAGTACCTCATCGTGTCCCAGCATCCCCAGCAGCACCGTGCTAATATTCTTCCTAATTGCAGCATCTACTTTTGCACCAGCTCCTCGTGTGACAAACCGCAGCGCTTGCAGCATCGTATCCCTGGAAGAGATCACATTCTGCAGTCAGACACTGCCTCTCCCCCACCTTCCAAGAGAAATCTTGCTCTGGATATCTGTAGATCCTTGCACAGCAATTACACTGAGATGCCTTAAAGTTTGGGAGAGTGATCCCCTCTCTGCAATGCTGGAGACTCCATCCTAGACAGTACTTCCATGTTTCTGTCTAACACAACACAGATATTTCCTGATTGTTCAAACATTAAAAAAATTACCACGGCAGGAAGTGCATATCTTAGGGATCTGTGCCCTTAGGATACAAGAGCAGCTGCTTTACTTCAGGTCAGACTGACAGTCAATACTGCCTTTTATCTGAAAGTGGGCTGCTTGGGGATGTGCACGAGAGAACTGGGCAGACCCCAAGCACTCTTTCTCCTAAATACTCTCACAGCTGACAGGAAGGCCCCATCATCCCCGTTCTTGGTTTACAGTCCACTGCTTTGCATTAATACACGCAACCCACTCTAATTAGGGGGTTTGTTCATTCATCCCAGCTCTTTCATCCTCAGTAAGCAGGAAGGTCTGAGCTGTCAGCTGCAGCTTACCTGATGGCAGAGTCATCACTGGAACGAATTCCATTCAGGAGCTCCGTGAAGAGAGGATCCACTTTGACATGGATCACAATGAGTTTCCCAAGAGCATCGGCAGCTTTAAGGCGAACAGCGCGGTTTGAGTCTTGCAGAGCTTTGGTGAACGTTGTTTGCAGCTGGGGCAAAAACGGTTTCAGAGCAATCTCAACCTATTCCAGAGTGGAAGAAGGGAAGGTGGTGGGGTCAAGTATAAAAAGAGCAGCTAGAGATCAAAGCCTGAAAACACCATGAACCCTTCTACATCAGTTTGTTATCAGAGAGCCCTCGTTAAATCTAACGCACTGCTGAAATAGGAAAAACATGAAACAACAATTTACCACAAAACCTTTGACCTTTTCCAGCCTAATCATCTTTTCTTCATACTGACATACAAGGATAGCCCAAAGAAATTTTACACTATCACGAACAGCCTTTTGTACACAGAGCACTGAATAAAAGCTCAGCTCTGTTCAAAGATACGTAAGATCTTTGCACTTAACAATACATTAAAATGATGGATACAGGAGAGATTAATTACATGGTGGATTTTAATCACTTGAAAGTGGGATCAGCATTTATCAATATTTCTAAGAAGCCCAGTAGTTCAGCACTGGGGGCTTTTTTTTAGGCCAGAAGCTCCTGGAAGAATGCAATCCAGTTACAGTGCTATTTCTACATATCAAATCCACAGCAGCAGGCATCCCAGCTGTATTTACATGAACAGCAGCAGATATTTCTGAAGGTTGCCATGGAAAATGTTCATAAACCACAGTCCAATACTTTGAATCTTACCTTAGCTAAAAGAAGGCTTAATGTTTCAAGCAGAGCAACCTTGACATTCCAGCTGAACCGATCTCCCAAGATTCGAATGAGTGGCCCAGTGATGCTCACCACAGATGGTTTGAGAGCTTCAGCAGAAGTCAGCTTTATAACCAGACCTAAGGCCTTTGCTGCCTCCTCCTTCTGTTCTGGATTACCAGTTAAAACACCTTCCCGCAGCACCACAAGTATGGAAGTCACTCCCTGTCACAAAAATCAGACAAAAAAGCTTAGAAGCTCAGATGCCAGAAATATGTATCTTATTTTTGCTCTTATTATACACCAGATGCACAAACTTGCAGAGTTTCTCTCAATTTCCTGTTGACCTTCAGCTGCCTGATTCCACACTGACAGAGCTACTTTTATTTGGTTTCATTTCATGCCTCTCCGCCTTACTAAGCCAGTTGCTATGAGAAAAGTGGTGGTGGCTCAGGGAATTTTTAAACCAGAGAAATTTGGCACAGAAGTCCAGTGTTACTCCTCCACAAAAAGCAGCCAGCAAGCATAACTTAGGTGCATAACAATTATCAGAGACCTCATTGCAAGAGGGGTCTTCTGTAGGGTTACTCAAGAGCTCTAACCTACAAAAAGTCCTCCAATATACAGGTTTGGAATGCCTAAATAGTCACTGCTTATTACACTGATAGCTGTAATATCAATCAGCTTTCCCCAAAGGTGGGGTATTGTGGCTGTGATGAATCCAGACTCATTCTGATTCTTTACCTTCTTAGGAATACAGAATCCTGGCACATGCTCGCCCTTGGCCTCATTCCCTACAATCCGGATATCCCTGTGCAGGTCCTCAATGAGAGCAAGCTGGTTCCCAGCATCTAATTTCTGCAGGAGAGAGGGGTAAAACAAAGATCAGGCAACATCCAGATATCTTTTGAGAAGTCTTCTCAAGCCAGGCATTACTGCTGTCAGCTTTTTAAGCTGCCTCTCACCTTGGTGATGGAATTAAGTGCATCCCAACTTTCATTCAGAACTACAGGGTTGGTGTCATTAAACAGTCGAATCAAGCCTGAAACCAAGCTCCTGAGATGCCCAGTGTAGTCTGCTTTTGTCTTGGAGCAGTAGATATTCAGCATGACAGCTGCTGCCTGTCTCATGCCCAGCTCAGGGCTGCGGGTAGCTTCTAGCAAATCTTCAGTGATAATTCTTTGTCCAACGTCATCTTCCACAGACAGGATCACAGACTGGCAGTTTGCCATCTCCTGAAGAGTCCAAATTAACTTTACATTAGCTCTCAAACAGAACAAAGCCAAATTCAGCCCCAGGTTTCTCCATGTTATCCCCAGCATTGTCTCTAGATAAATACTACAACACACCTCACTTGCTAATTGTTTCTCATTAAAGAGCTGGTCACATCGCCGTTAAAGGCTTGACTCAGTCTTGGTGCAGACACAGGTATGACCAATTCTTAGAATTTAACAAGTGAGTAAACTCTGCTGAACTGATCGCTGCAGCAGCTGCAGGAGGGCTAATTTACAAAAATTAGGGTAGCTCAGTCTCCCTCATCTTACTCACCCATGAGGGACTGGGAGTCTTGTCAGATAACATTCTTCTGATTTAGGTAGTTTAATGCTGTGCGTCACAGCACTAATTACAAGCATGTCTGTGGGTACATTAGAGATCTCCAGGCAGACTTGGGGCCAGAAGCGGATCTAATGGGTATCCACAGCAGAAAGACAACAGGACTCTGTCACTCATTCCTAATTCACCAACTGATTATGAAAATGTCTGTCCACAGTCACAACTCCAGGATGTTCTCTGGAGTCCAAACACCAGATGTTTTGGAAAGCAGTACAGGAGGAGTGCAGCATGCAAAATAGGAGACTTCCTCCCTGTAGCCCTTTAATCTCTCAGTCTTCTACACCAAGAATAAATACAAAGTTAACTAGACTTTCTGGCAGTTCTCCAGGAATAAGTAAACTGAGAATTGTATCTTGTAGCAGGCCAAGGAGACTTTTAAATGGATACAAATAGATCTGGAAAGCATACGTTTTTTGACTCACAATATGCCACCAGGCAAAAAGACTCATCCTGGATAAGCTAATGGACTGAATTAAACATCCAGTCTGTGAATGTGGAGAACACAGATTCTGGGCTGGGAAGTAAACCTGGTGCACTGTCTTCAGGCAACCTGTCACAACAAAGAGCTGAGCTGTGCTACTTGCCAATTGCTCTTCACTGGTGCCCAGCTTCTCTTTGAGTGCAGACATCATCGCAGGCAGGATGACACTCAAGTGCCGTGTCAGAGCGTCCCCTGCCACTGAGGAGAGGAAAGCCAGCACCCGAGTGTTCACTGGGGGGGTAGTCAGCTACAAAAATAAAAATAACACCAAAAATTTGAGACAAGCAGAAAGCTTTTTCAGAAGGAGTCTCACTTTCTCTACAACGTGAAATATTTATGCATCACAAGCCAAATAACACTGTTTTGAGCACAAAATCAGAAGAAAATTTCAGACTATGCTCTCCCTTTTGCCATACTGCTACAAAGAAAACTGGCAGCAAGCAGAGGAAATAGCACAGATATAAAGTTTAAAATTTGTTTCCCACTGTACCTTTGGCACCAAGTAAGGCAGCACCACACGGCTCTTGACAGCCATAACTTGTTTAAGACCATCCACAGCAAAGTCAGCTGTCTCTTCATTATCCTACAGGGAAAGAGAAGTAGACAAACCTGAGAAATGATCTGTGATACCAAGCTAAGCCCTGTTTCAAGAGACCATTTTCCATGTGATCATAAAAACAAAACCAAGTTCTTCTATTAAAAAATGTTCTCATATTCTCATAGTATCTAGCAAAACCCAAACCAAGGTCTTCTGTCACATCAGAAAGATTTTCCATTTCAGGCATGGTGGCCAAGCAACTTCATCAGGTGACAATGGCAATTCCATCACAGAGAGAGGTGTAGCAATTCTTAGGCCTAAGCTTAAGCCACAAGATCTTCCCAACTGGCTAGGATGACTCCAGGAGGAGACAAAATACTGCTGCCATTCCCTGGAAGGTCTGCCACTAAAATCCTCCTCCTCCTTTACGTTAATTATTCAAAACTTGTCCCACAACACCATTAATCAGGTTGTTGACTAATGCTGAGCAATGCTCACCAGCTGCTTCAGCAAGAAAGGCAGGATGTCTTCAAGAGCCTGATGGCCAATTGTTGAGTGCAGCTGTTCAAATGTTTTGGCCGCGGCCTCTCTAACTTCTTCCAGAGGGTCACACAGTGCTTTTCTCACTGTAGGAACCAGGGACTCTGAGAAAAGCAGTACCTGTAGATGAAGAGATAAAATTACAGAACATCTAAAGCACAAACAGATGTGCATATCTCAGTAAAGCAGTGAAGAATGCAGAATTTGCACAACTGAATCTAAACCGTGGTTTGCATGGAATAATATTGAAAGAAAAGCAGGATCCATCAGCACAAATAGTTGCAGTGCTCTAAGGCTGCCTAGTGGAAGATTCCTAGTATTATATCTCATAAAAGGCAATGTTTAAATTTACCGACTGATACAAATTCATACCACTTGCCTGAGCAGCAACTCAGTGTTAGTTACAAGTCCTGACTTCAGACCACAGAACAAGTCCAGTACCAGCTGCATTTTTCTGTCTCAAGTGCAATACCTGCACCATAACATCAACACCTGAGAAAATGGGAATTTCACCTGGCACATGTGACTCACCGCATCCCTGCTGGTTGATTTCATAATCTCACTCAAACCAATGCAGACTCCTTGCCTCTCATCACTCTTGTCTGATCTCAGTCCATCTTCCAGGATAGGAATGATTTCAGGAAGGATCTTCTCCCCTAACTTTCGGACAAGGTCTCCTAATGTCCGTGCTGCAACCTGTCCCCAAAAACGTATTAATTATTTTCCTTTTTTATAAAACTTTAGAAGGTGAACTGTGAGCAAATGTTCACTTTTGACCATATGCTACTGTTCATAGCGCAGACAGAGCAGTAGGAATGGAAACAGTATTACAAATAACCATTGAAAAATAGTTTTACTGTCATCACAATCACAGTTGCCTTCAGCAAACAGAGAACTCAGACATGCTCATGCTCAGAACAGTTAAATTGATGATAGCTATGGAGAAGAATTATCCTGTGTTCCTCAGGAGTTATTTTCTACAGTCACCTGCAGGATCAGGAAGGCACAACTTAATTTCTCACCGTTCGCTTATCTGCACAAGTACTGGCCAGGAATTTCAGCAGAAGCCCAAAGAGTGTTGGCAGGATTTCCCGCAGCGTGCGAGGAGTGTTTGAGACAACAATTTTCCAGACATGTAAGGAGGCCTGGCGCACCACCAGCTGCGTGTCTGAGCGGCCCATGTACAGCCCCGCCAGCACCCTGTTCCTCCTCTCCACTCCCAGAGCATTAATGATAGCCTGGAAGGAAACAGCACAGAATTGTATTATCTGCCCCTGAAATCTTTAAAAGAATAGAATCCATGATTATTCAGTATGTCTTTCCAGCAGGCTGTCCATGCTGATTTAAAATAGGAGAATTTGAAAAAAATTAAAGGCACAACAGGCAAGAACAGCTTTACCTTGTTTGACTGGGCTGTTCCAAAATTGTCATCCTCTGAGGCAGTTTCTGTGGTCATTTTTCCAGTGACTCCTGAGATATGGAATAGAAGATCTCCAAGGAGCTGAACTGAGCTAAACCTGGCAACAGGAGGAAGTCAATTGTTACAAACAGGGCACTCAGGCGGTATCTGTCCAGTTCTGACAGAACACCAGCTACAGACCGGAGCCAAATGTGAAGCACAGCTGGGTCTGCACTGAAATGCTGCATGGGCTGATGTGTAACATCACTCTGCCAACATGGCTTAAAGCAGCATGATAAAGAGAAAGGGAAGGAGTGAATTCCAAACTGGAAGGGCTGAGAGAATTTTCAAATCAAAGCAATGAATCCGAGAATAGCTTTGACTCTAAAAAGAGTAAGACATTGCCTCCATCTGTCTAACCCAAACGGCATTCACCTGGGATAAGAGTACTTAGCAGCACTCAGCTGGCACAAATCATTTAGTGCAGCTGATTTTTGAGCAACTGCTATTGGCTGTGAGTGCTCCACTGCGCATTTTCATACACAGGAGAACAGTAACTTGCTCAGCATTTGGAGAAATGGAAAACAGTACACAAGGGCTAAATATTGCACATCAACTGCCTTGGAAGTGCATTTCAGAGTCACTGCCAGAATTAATAATCCAGCATGAATGCTCTGCAGGTAGTAGGAAACCTGATCCAGCCTGGCAGGGCTTTGCAGATTCAAGTGCTATAAGGCATCATACTCAAATCAACAAGCAAAAAGAGAGACTTGTTTTTGCTTCACAGGAGGTCTCTGCACTTCTTTGAGGAGCAACACAGAGCCTAAATCACACCAGTTTTTCAAGCACGGAGGGGAAACATTTGTGGCTAAGCTGGTTCTGCCGTACCTTATCCTCCACAAGTCATCAAAGAGCCCATCCTCGAGCTGTGGCAGGAGCAGAGCAATGGCAGTCTCGGCGTACATGCTGATGATTCGCTGCCCCGCGCGCAGCGCCGTGTCCCGCACAAACTCGTTCTCGTCTGCCAGGGCCTGCACACGGGCACAAAAGGGGCTCTGAAAACTCAGCCTTTCAGCACAATACACAAAAGCAACAGGAGGAAAACAAACCAATGTTTTCTCTCTCCACCATGAAAACCAAGTGAACTACAGAGTTGTGAATGCACAAAGATGACTTCAAAAAATGACTACTGACCACAAGAGACAGCAAGCCAATAACTTTGAAGAAATAATTTATAATTTAAATTCCCTTTCGTTTTTTCTAGTAGTCTAGCCAAGCTGGACAAGTCTCTGCACATGCCACAGTTATTGAAAACGATACTTAAAATACTCTGGAGACTTCTTTTTGTTCTCTCTGATAAATAAAATTTTTTAGTTTTGCTACATACCTTAAGGATACAAGGAATGATGGGACCAACATAGGGAGTGAACTTGTCTCCAAAGGTAATTGGCAGGTAGTTGAACATCATGATATAACCATCTCGTACATGTGGAGCAATATCCACTTTACTGGCAGTCGCTACGATCTCTGGCATAAGTTTCTCCAGCTTTTCTACCCCCAAACCAGCCATAACTTCAGCCAGACCTGGGAGAAAAAAGCAGGGAACGGAGCTGATACACACAAGAAACAAGCAGTTAATCTGATTTAATAAGAGAAAACCTGAGCTCAGTGCTCACACACAGCTGTCCCCACCTTGAGCAGCACCAGAGCGATCCACTGAGCTCTGCTCATATGTCAGTGTCTCCATCAGCCACGGCAACAAATCCTCAAAGCAGGACTCTCCCATACCCTTCACCATGGCCCCCAGGGCTTTTGCAGACACTGTGCGCACCTAACAGACAAGAGAAACAGAGATCTGCAAAATGTCCAGTCAAAGGTGCTACAGATGTGCCAGATTGATTAGGACAATGTTTAACCTGCTGCACTGAAAGACAAACTGTGTTTGTACAAAAGACTTACTTCAGGTACAGGATCCAACAGAGAGGCTTTCAGGCCGGGGGTCACACTGGGTAGGTACGGAGCCAGATCCTAAAACAAAGAGACCGAAAAGTCAAAACCAGATTCAAAATGAGAGAAAACCTTTGTGTAAAGGACATTCACCCCTTATAATCAGCAAACATCTGTAACATCCTGAGAGTTTAATTAGCTGCTCTCACAATACTGCAGATAAGCATAGTGAATTATTCCATAAGTCCAAGAAACACCAGTTCTGTGCAGATCGCTCAAAAGCTTTTTAATGCTCACTCACAGCCCAGCAGTTTGTGTCTTAGGAAAATCCAACAGTCTTAACATTTACACAAGGTTTAAATGTAGCGATTACCAGCACAAAAATTAAACACAGATCTTTAGCCTACAGGCAGGTCCTAGAAATACTTTTCAAACAAACCCTCGACGCATTTGTTAGCAGCTGATCTGTGTTTTACTTGTTTGTTTGTTAAGGCATTTCTTATATGGTAAAAATTACAAGACCTTTCTGCAGGGATAAACTGGTAATAACTAGATGACCAAAGCTGACATCTCAGGGACCAGAGAACTGTCACTATCCTTACAGTCATCTGCTCATTTACATACATTTAATTAAGAAGCTGCATGGATGCTAGTATTTTCTACCATAACAGCAAAATCTCCAAGCCAAATATATTTGCTCTAGTGCTTGTCACAGTAATCAATTAGAATACAGTTAGAGGGCATTTAGCACTGTACCTTCTGGTCAGTCAGCGAGTACATGTTCCCAATGATCTGGGCAGCCATTTTCCTGGTGTCTGTGGAACGATCCTGGAAAGCTCTCTGAACAATTGGCATGATCAGTGCTAAGGATGGAGCATCAATGAAATGGACAAATTTGGTATCCAGCAGAGTTTGCAGACACTTCTGAGTCTTCCTGGAGGGGTCAGTGAGAGCATCCAACAGAACTGGAGCAATTGCTGAATATTTTTTAAAAGGAGGGAAAAGACTTTATTTGTACATAAACCAAAAACATGTCAGGATGAGCTGGTGTGTTCTCATGGGATGTTTTAGGTCTTTCTAAAGAAAAAAGCAGCACAAGGACAGGGGAAACTCTATTAACATCAACTGAAAAAATGGACAGTAACATTTAAAAAGCCTGGAAGCAGACAGCTGCTGTTTAGCTTTCATGTTATACTTCTGTAGGATTAGTTTCATTTCTATACAAATTTGCATTAATCCTAAATACTGCAAACCTAAACCTTGCTATTATAAACCACAGTCACATCAGGGCGTTAAAGATGCACAGACAGGTCTTACCAAGGATCTCTGGATTCCTGATGACAGACCCAATCTGCCTGAGAGCCTGCTGCCCTGCATTCTGCACCTTCACATGGGAATCTGTCAGCACTTCAGTGAGTTTGGGCACGATGTTGGGTAAACAGGAAGAGAGTTGTTTGGGAGCACAGTATGCCATAGCTCCCAGCAATTCCACTGACCCTGTGAACAAAGTACACCAAGGAAAAAAAAAAAAAACAAAACAAAAGGCAAAACACAGTGTTAACAACTGACATGAGATGATGATCACATTTACTTCAAACTCAAATCTACCTGTCAGAGAACACAAGGAAAGGCTGAAATGCATTAAGTCACTCTATGCCACCTAAAGACACCAAAAAATACTTTTCTTTTGAATGAAGGAAAAGTAATGTGTTAATAAAATTCCAGGTTCTGAAGTACGACTATAGACACAGGATACAAACTGTCGCTTGAATGTGCCGGGGAAAAAGGTTACTCAGATGTGTCAGGGAACTCAGCTGTGAAAAGCTGGAGAAGTTCCACAGTCCCTTATAGGACAATAAACCATCATTGCTATCTGTAGAGATGAAGGAATACACAAGGGAGATGACAGCAAAGGGAACTGTGGGTCACTCTCAATCATGTCAGGTGCATATTGGTCCATACCAGCTTTAGTTCTCCAAGATTCCTCTTCTAGTGCCGCAAGAAGTGATGGCAAAACCAGCTTCACTCCATGAGTACTCAGATTGCTCATTACAGCTTTGGCACAGTCATCTGCAGCCTCCAAGGAGAAGAGAACACTTACAAACTGTGACACAACACTGTTTTCCTTCCTCTGAGACTCTCTGGGAACAAAGCCTTCATGTAAATAGTGTCTCAGTACAATGATGCAGCTGGCTAAGTAGCTCCCAATTAATGGCCAATGAAATCAGATGCTTTCAGTTACTAAGAAGATGAAACTGTTATTAGTGGTATCTCAAGGGATAGGTCACCTTCTCTATTTGCCTCATTACAAACAGGATTCACATCCACATCCATTCCATCTGGGTTTTTTAACACTCTGCGATAGCAGAAATTTAAGGCATCTTACCTCTCGCACATACTGGTTCCCATCTCCAAAACAAAGCAGCAGGTGAGGCAGCACATGAACTACATAGGGCTCAAATAGCTTCCCAAGCATGCTGCAGAGCATCTCAAAGGCAAACAGAGCCCCTAAAAATTCAAAAAGGACAGTCAGAGGAAAATACAACGTCATTTAAGGAGGATGGGAAAAGAAGATACAATTTGCCAAATATTGTTCCAAAAGCACTCAAATCTCACAGCTGAAAGTCTCTTGCTTTCTTGCCCTTGTGGCTTGTGCTGTAGTAGGGATTTGTAGCCTCAGAAAATGAGCTCTACCCCAGAAACACCTGCCTTTGGAAACAGGAGAGGAGGGTACATCCATATGAGCTAAGACTAGAAATCCTTCTTCCACCACGATATGAATCGAGCAATTTTGGGACACTATACACAACCAAGGGCCTCACAAGAGATATTTGCCATTTCTTTCTTGCCAAACTTTAGTACAATAAATGTAGCTAAACCAAACACAGGGGTGCAGGAACTTCACCTGACCGCAATGGTAGTAGGTACATGAGAAATGCTAAGTATCTGGAGGGAAAAGCTCCTGTCCCTTACCCTCCCGCCGGCGGAAGTTCTTCTTGTCCTGGATAGCATCGGTCAGCGTGGTCATCATCTCCTGCTGCTTGAGAGAGAGGATGCCCAGGCCTTTCACCAGGCCTGCCAGACCATAGGCTGCACCTTTGCGCTCAGCATACTTATCAGACTCCAAGAGCAGCTGCATCAGCTTCTGGATCATTCCTCCTGCATCCTCCTTAATTGCAGGCACTAGAGGTGGTAAACAGCTTGCCACTGACTCTTGAACCTGTAGAACAATCCACCAGCCACCAGATCACAAAATAGTCACTACTAATATACATTCCCCCTAGAATGCACCCCAAGTGAAACCCTTCTGTCACCATTTTTTACCTCTGCCATCCCTAACAGTATTCTGGTATTAACCTGCCTCTGTGTGGAACCTGACAACTCCTCCCAAAGGCACCTACCTGCTGAGATGGGGTGGACAAGGCTGCTATCAGTTTGCCAACAATTGGTTTCACTTTAGGGTCACTCTTGTCCAGATGTTTTGCCAGTGATCCCATAAGAATGACCACGCTTTGCCTGACAGCATCATAACTGGCATCATTAGGAGCATTTTTCAGGAATTCTTCAAACACTGGCAAGAGAGAGTTAACATTGTCCTGAAAAACAAAACCACAGAACTTGCCACTAGAGTCCACTCAGAATGAGATTTGCTATGCTCAGTGGACTTGTTTGTTCTTCTCTGAGCCAACAACTGAACAATCACACTGTATTTACAGTTCATTTCATGTGTCACATCACATAAAACCTTGTACCATCCCGACAGGCAACAACTATTTCCTGCTAGAGAAATTAGCGCTTCAAAATTAGAATCCCCAAGCCTGCCAGCATGATGTTCTGCCAGAAGCAACACAAGCTCCCAGGCCTGAACATCAGTGCCCGCTCCTCTGCTTGCCCCATTTGCCAAAGGAGAGCAGAAACATCAAACAAACTTCACACTGTTTTTCTAGGAAACACAATGAAAGAATTAATAGTATGAGAACATCCCAATTGTCTTGGGCTAAACTAAAGAATACAGGCATCTGTCCAGAGGTGACTGGCACATATGAGGAAATCAAAAGCTGAGCAACTCACATCCTGCACACCTTCCCCATTTGACACTGCTGGGGAAGAGCTGGCAGGGAGAAGAATGGTCCTAAGTTCCTCAACATTTTAAGTTTACTTAAGCCAACAATCAGCAAGCTTTCATGTTTTGCTTTGCATGAAAGCTGAAAAGAAATTCTCATCTTCGCAAAGTTGAAAGACCTATAATCTGATTTTATTTTTATTACACTAGTTTTATACCATTTTAACTCCAGCTAATCCAGGGATATTATATTTTATAGCAATGACAGGGATGAACCACACTTAGTCAACACTAAACACTAACAGAACAATTCTGAACACAAAAATTCCTAAATGAAAGTTTTCAGCTGTTACAAGTAACAGCAACCTCTAGGAAATTTATAGGGTTGGTTTTTTTTTTAAATCTATGGGCTCCAACACAGTATCTACATATCCATTACATATTTTTCCACTGAGAGAGACAGAAACATTCAGACTTACTTTGCCGTGAGTGTTGAGTGTTGAAAGAGCTGCATCCAACATGCACTTCCTGACCTCAGGACTGCGATCATTCAGAGCATCTGGCACAAAAAACTGAAAGAGGGGCTTCACCTGAGAACTGTCCAGATGCTCTGAGAGCTTGTTAAGGGCCAGTGCTATGCCACACCTGTGAAGAAGGTGATGAGCCTGTGAGCTTACTGACTTCTCACAGAATTAAGAGTTCACAATCACGTTTGCTATCAGCAGCAATTGCAGAAACTGAGAGTGAGAACCATTATGGAAACAAAATGCCTCAGTGTCCAACCTCTGTGCATTTCATTACATAACTCCACGCTGCAGTCTCCCACAAGGACAACGCCTCAGCCATATAATAGCTTTTATCTCAATTAAGCTTTAGGGATACTTGAGCCAACTTAGACATCAGGATCACTTCAACTACTGCTGAAATGCAGCAGCTTTACAACAAGGTACATCAGCATTAAAGGATAGATGAGCTCAAGACAAGTAGCAAACAAGATGATCTCCAATTAAACATGTACAGAACATACAAGTAAACAGAAAGTAATTATCCAGACTGGAATTCGGCCAGTTCATTAAGGCTTGCACTGCTGCTCTTGAAACAGTCAATGGCCCATACAGAGGGGGGAGCTTGGTAAGCTAAGACAAAAATCGGACAGTCTGAGAAGGGGAGAGGACATCAAGATGACATCATCCAATATTTTGATGGAGTTCTGCCTGCCCCTAGTTTGCTTGAGGGGCACAAATATTCTCTACCAGAAGGACACATGAAAACACCAAGTCAATACAATTCCATGAAATTTGTTCTTCTAAATAAAAATCAAAAATATGTCACTTGGATGCACAGGAAGTGATGAGATCAATCTGAATATGACTGTACCTTGCTTCCCATTGGTCAGGCGGTGATTCAGATATCACTCGTCCCAAAGCATCCAAAACTGGAGGTGGCCTCTGGAAGGAGAAAAGATTTCAGTAAAATGCCTTTTCCAAAGACAGGCACACAGAGAATTTGTCAACCACATCTGCAATGCCATTTGATAATACTGCACAGAGTTATGATACCACTAGCAGAAGAGAAAGATAAAAAAACAAGCAGAAGGCAAGTTTGGGGTCAAAATTACTTCAACTGACGCTGCCCTACCACAGCCTTTCTGTATCTTCCAAGGCACCCCTTCCCACCTGTCCAATGGTGCCATTAGTGGCTGGTAACATGAAGTTCAAGACACTGAAGTCTGTGCTAAGCTCAAACAGGACAACAGTAGATTCAATGCCCATCTTCAGGACAGACAAAAGGAAAAGTGACTAACAGAAAATAAAGCAGCAGCTCATGCCTGTCAACCCCTTAGGGCAAGAGTACTTACATAGAGCTTCTCCTGGTAGATCTCTGTGAGCTTGCTCATGACCTGTGCTGCTTGCTTTCGGTACTGAGCTACAGCTCTGGAAAGAGCCTCAGCCCCTGCCTGTCGAACTGCCTCTTCGTGGTAGATGACATCTTTGATCAGCAGGGAACACAGGTCAGGCTGCAGCTCCAAGCCCATGGACTCCCACAGCCTGCAGCACACACACAGAGGTGATGGGTCAGCCTTCAACAAAGAAGCCACTGCCACATGTACAACTGGAGTGACCTACAGCTGCCCTCCAGCTTTGGGGCAAAGCCCCTGAGTGCAGCTCCATGCCGTGGGCAGAGAAGAGGTCCCCCTAAAAGCCAATGAACAAAGAACCCTTACCTCTCTGCCAACTTCTGAATCTCATCTTCAACATCAAACTTTACTACCCAGAGGCGACGCAAGAGGTTCAGTCCGTTCTTCTCATCACTGTCGGGGGTTGGCAGAACCATTTGTAGCTCCATTAGTCCCTGAATTAGTTAACAGGAAAATCAGTGCAAGGATCTGATTTTTAGATCAAGTTTTAAAACACTTAAAATTTTTAGCAAGTCAAGCTCTCAGTGGTTGGAAGTGTCAAAATTCCTGTTTGCTTGTGCCTCATACTGCGCATGATGGTCAAGGACTTCCTATTACCAGTAGGTGAGATGGAGGGACTCAAGAGTAGTGCTCCACAGGCAGGTTGCAGAGAAGCTCTGGTGACTACAGTCTATTCTGCTTCTAAGTACAGACAAGAGAGCTCAGGTGGGCTAAACTGGAATTTGTTTCATGGCAAAGAACACCAAGCACCTTTGAGGTTTTTCTTTCTGTGTTCTCAGAAGTGACTAAGCTTGAAGCTTGCCAATAACAAGGCCTTGTACAGACAGGAATTCTTTGACAGCTTCTCTCTATAAGACTAAGCTCTATCCAATTGTAAACAGAAGGTGTTAAGCAGTCCTAATTATACCTCTCTTAAGAAAACAAAGGTGTGGATAAACTAAGTACTCCTTTTTGCAGATAAATCCAGCACAAAGAGCATGACTTGGAGCACTACTGTTCAGACTGCCTCTGACACACTGCCCAAAGCCTGGCATCACAGCTGAAGCCTCTCTGCATCTAAGTGCTAGAGAAGATTCACCTCCCAAAAACTTAAGGAATTTGGAGTGACCCTGAACAATTCCCACCTACCCTGAGAGCTGCATCTCGAACGTTCATGCAAGGAGACTGCAGGGCCTGCAGGAGCACATCGATCTCCTCCTGCTCGGCGTAGGCACAGCCATCCTCACCGCTGCTGCTCGCGCACAGCGCCGTCAGCGCCTCCGAGGCCAACACCTACAACAGCACCAGCAAGTGTCACTGATGCCACCACACCTTGAACTGCTGTCAAAGCAAGCGCTGAGCGCTGTCACGGCAGAAGAAATTCCCAAAGAACAGTGACAAAACCAAGACGTGACAAGTTCGGCCCAACTCTTTCCTTTTAATTACTGACCTTTCTGCCACCTCATCCCTTACAAAACACACTCAGAGGAGAGACTACTCAGCTTATGTGGCAGAGCAAAGCCTTAGAGAAAGAAAAAAATGTCACCTCTGGAAGACTGAAGAATACATCTGGTGCAATAAAACCCACAGAAAAAAAGATGCAGACATTTTAATCCAAGAATACGATAAACACAGAAGAAAACTGGGAATGTACCAACCACTAGCATCAGAGACTTAAACCAGATGGTACATTTCCCTCATTTAGATGCTGATTAAACTTAGGGAGTATCCTGACTGTGGTTATGAAGCTGAGCACTCACCTGTAACCGTGGAGAACCCGTTCCTATCACCCGGGTCAGCAGAATCAGCATGTCCCTGCGGGGCAGCAACTCTGGGCCATTCTGAAAGGTTGAGGGGAGAAAAGGGCAGGGGGGGAAGGAAAAAGACTTTTATCTTGTAGACTTTTATCTTGTGATTTTGAAGTGCCTTGCCTATGTATGACACTCCGTCAAAAATCCCAGTCAAAACCTAGGGCTAGACAGGTACCAAAACCCATGGCAATCCTATACAGTTAACTCTAACTTGGAGAATTCATCTGCTTTGTCCAGTTTACACATCAGCTGTGTTATCCCATGGCTCATCTGAAGGAGGTCATCTGACCCCACAGCTCTCACCTCATCCACCAACAAAGACTGGCCATTTCCTGATGATCTCAGCTGAGCATGGACTGTAAGAATCTGCAGAATCTTGACCAGGAACTCCTCCTTGTCTTCACTGTTATGGGGTGTCTCAGTCATAACCGTCTTCAGGAGAGGAAAGACTAAGGAAAATGCTGGAGCTGATAATGGGGCAGCACCTGTGAAAAGGAAAAACCATCCTGTGAACACAGCTGATCCTCCCATGACTTGGTTGATAAAACTGATTGGTACAAAATGTACACTTGAGTAGCTCATAGATATGGCCAAGCTTCAGCCTCATGCACAAAGATGCTGAGTAAACCTAAGTATTTGCCACTTAACAGCAGCAACGGTGTAGCTCCAACAGTGACTTTTGGCATTTCAGTGTTAGGTTAAGGGTAGGACTTCATGATCATAAGGATTTTTTCCAACCTAAATGAGTCTATGATTCTATCTTGCTTCAATTAGTCAAATTAGGATTCCAAATTACTACCAGTGCCTCAAGTGTATAGAAATACATACTGTAAATGGAATTGAAACAATTCAATGAATTAGACAGCCACTTATAAAGTCCATTTGTCTCAAAGCAAGGCCCTGTTTGGCAGGGGCATTTCCTTTAAACACTTCCTACCAACCTACTAACCTGTCATACCAGCCCCTTCAGCTGGATCCTTGAGAATTAAGGCCTTCTAATTCTGGTGCAAGCTTCAACTCCCCTCCCTTCCTTGAAAAATTAAAGCTTTTGGATTCCTGTTGTTAAAAGATTTTGCTTCTTCCTTTCTATAGGGCATTGGCTATAGCATATAACAAATGCTTCTTCCAGTCCTTTGTTAGTCCAGTTAATACTCAAGTACCAGGTGTCTACAGAAAACATTTCCTTTCTATATCCTATCTATGCCGATAGAGAATGCCCAAGTTCAAATTCCTAAATGCAGATGAAGAGCATTGCAGATACAATACTGCAGTATTAGTCAGCTTATGTAGGGCAAACATACTGCAAAAGTAGTTCAAGGAAGAAATATTAAATCCCAAACACATTCTGAGCTCCTATTTAACATGAACAGCTTCCGTAAAACCCTCTCTATGTCTCATGTGGGATTTTTCTCTCTGTTTGCTCAGTATCTATTTGTTTTTACACTTTTCTATTATTTCTTAATTATTGGCCAGATATTTTTAGCCTTAAAGCACTGTCCCTCTATACACAGCAAGAGGAAGAAAGCTTTATTGGAGAAGAAAAACGTTCTACTTACACAGTAGCTGGTACTGACCAGCACAAGAAAGATTATAGGATGTATCTTGGCATTTCAGCAATGAATGATAAATTCTGCCATCCACATTATAAGGAGGTATGGTGTCTCTTAGGTCTCATAGTATCCTAAGAAATTAATCTCTACTAAATCATATCACACAAGTACATTCCAAAGAACTTCGAAAATGAGGAAAAATCCTTTGGGAATATAATATGACTTGTCCAACAAAGTGCTGTGAAAACTACTGCCCTTGTCTTGCAAAAGTGGAAAAAATAATTAGATATTAATTTAATTAAGCAATATAGGAAATCTTGAAGGACTGAAAATACTCCCACTATTTTCCAGAAATAAGCCTGGAAAGGATTCAAATGTTAATGAACGTGCACTTACTACGGCAATAAAATGCACAGTGGAGACACCAAATTATCACTGAGATGTTCAGCACTGAAGTGGTGATCAACATGGCCAAAGGCCACTGGTCAGCTGTGACAGTGACATGTGCCAGAGTGACACCACTGAACAGCAAGAGAACTGAACTACGGGGCTAAGGGACCAAACAGAATCCCACATCTCCCTTAAAAATATACACCATCTATCACAGCAGCTTTTGACTGGGTTATCTGATGAACAGCTCCAAAGCCTGGGTGAAGTGAAACACCTCTATCCCTGGAGTACACCCTGAGACAGCCAAAGCCATCCCAGCCCTCAAAGGACACACACCAACCCTCCTCTTCTGTACTCTTATCTTCAGTGAAATGGCACAAGTACTTGTGCACTCCACTGCAAAGAAGGTTCTGGAAGCAAGCTAAACTAAAACTAACTCCAGGAAATAAATTTTTTTTCAAAAATCAAGAAAAAAGGTTTACTTTAACTCAAATCATTACCTTGCACTGTAAAAATATTGGTGCTTGCCTTTATGTTACAGAGTGGAGAGAACTGCTCTTTCTACAATCATGCCACTATAAAATATTCATGAACTGCAGCACCACACAGCAAACAAGCAGAGGCCATGGGCACTTCACTGCTGTGATCACAGATAACAAGCACTTCTTTTGTCTCTCCACTTAGTCTCACTGAATCCCTTATGCCAAGTGGTGTTGAAGGGTAGGAGCCGTCCTTGGCAAAGATGAGCCTTAATTTCAGTCCTATTATTTCTGTATGAACCATTTTAAGAAAAAATACTGTTATTTCATTTCTACACTTAATTATAGTTGCAACATCACTTCTACTACTATCAGCAGAAAAAAACCTTAAGGTTTTTCATGTCTATGAACAGCTATCCAATTAAAAAAGAAAAAGTGAAGTTTTGCTTGCAAAATATAATACAAACTCTGAAAACTAAATCAGTTCATAGTTATTGGAGGTGGGGGCAATGTCAGCAGGATGTGCCATATCTACCATCCTTCATACCTGGCTCTCCCTTGCTGTTTCGGCTGGGAATGGTGTGGGCATGCAGCAAACTGACAACTCTGTTCAGAGCAACAGGCAGCTCCTCCTGACACCAGGATTCATCTAATTCACACTCTGGTTTCATCAGGCGCAAGGTCACATGGCTTACAAGAGTACCTGGAATGGAAGAATAAAGAATCCATGACAGGGCTAAACCAAAATATTTCTCACGAGAAAAAGACTCAGGAACACAGACCCAAGAATTGTAACAAAGCTCTGGGCAAGAGCCCAGACTGCAAAGAGGTTCAGGGCAGGAAGCCAAGCCCAGGGCTGTCAGGGGACAGATTTCTTCACATGTGTGAGTTACACCCTCCAAATTCTGCAAAGGGAAGACAGTCCCACAGTGACCAGCTGCTCCTCAGAGCTGGTCATAGACCAGACAAGTCTTTGTCTTTGGTGCCAGTCCTACACAGCACTAGGATCTCTGAGAAATCAGTCATCTCCCTAAACACTGTTCCAGGTGACTTTTCCTCTGGGCTTTCTGTGGTACATGGTAATGATCCACCGTCTGTAATAGCAAGAATTTTCACCACCATCAAAATGACACACCCTGCCCTTAAACAGCAACTGCAAATACTCACCAAAGGTTTTCAGTCGAGCAGGCATGACACAGGAAGCTAAGGAAAGAAATGGCTTCTTAATCCTTGGAGCAGCCAGAGGAGATCGAAAAAGTGGCAAGAAGGAACTGATGAGACCAGGGATGTACTGAGTGAGACCAGGAGGCTTTTTCTTTATCACAGTGTCCAGGAGTCCTAGAGCTGTTTCCAGCTCATTATCAAGCTGTACAAGAAACAATTCAAGAGATTACCATAAAAAAAGCTCCACTGGGAAAAAAAATGGGTTGTTAAATCTCATTTCTAGTAACAGAAACAAACAGGTGATTGCTACACGATTTTCTCTCTATCAAAGTGATTTGGGTCATGGTGGCTTCAGAGGTGGCAAAAATACAACCAAAACTCACCTCCTTCAGCCGTTTCCTTATCTGAGCCTCCCTTTCCAGCTGTGCGTGCATCAGCTCCTTCTGCTTGCTTGTCAGCTGCACCTCATCCTTTATTCCCTTCTTCTTCTTTATCTCCTGCAATAGAGAGCCATGGCCATCATTATCTGGGAGCTACAAACACCATCCCTTCAATTAGTCAGAGAAGCAAGTTGGAAACGGAGTTTTTTGCAATTTATTTCTAAAACAGTATCAAAATATCCTTCCAAGTATATCCCTCCTGAGTAAAGGCACAAAACGGAAATCAGCAGGTTAACAACACTTAGGTGTCCCTTGAGCAGCGTAACCTAAGTTTCTCCTCATTGCTCACAAACTAGTTGGTATTATTAAAAAGTGCTGTCCAGTTCATTTACAGGGGATGATGGTATGTCACCCTCCCCAGAGCTAAGAGAAGTCAATCTTTGTTTAAAAAATGGCATACATACAGATAGAAGTATTCCAAGTAGTTCAGAGAATCTTTCCCACCAGCACATGCACATATGCCAAAAGCCACAGAACAACACAAGACTTCCAGTGAAGATTCTGAACAGCCTGGCATTCCTTTTTTCCACCAACTCACCTCCTTCAGCTCCAGCTCAATGATTTGTTCCTTGAAGGAATAAGCTTTGTTCTCCCTCTTCATGTTAGCCTTTTTCATACTGTCCTGTTGAGCACTGAGAATGAAAAGTAGAGAAAGAATCAGCACTGCTCTGGACTAAGGACCAGGCATAAAAATCCAGGAACTTCTGTGCAGAAAGAGCATCTGACACACCCAGTCACCCACTGGCAAGAATATCAGCAGTGATCAATCCCCTGATGCACAAAGAAATTATGAAGACTTACCTCTGTATTATAGATTTGTCATACAGTTCTCCCTCAGGTGTCTTCATGATGGCAAATTCCTCCCGAGTAACCTGGCACAGAGCTGGATTCTTCATTGATGCTGAGATAGTGCTGATGAGCTGTGGGAGCACTCTGCCAGGTGAAAGCAGGGAGAGAGACCCCACTGCATTCATAGATGACTGTCAGGAAAATGAATGAAAAAACATCATCAGTCTTGCTTAAAATTGTCTCCAAGAAGTATGCCCTGCTGAGGCAGCCCCTGCTACACTCCAATCCCTAATTCACTGTTCAGTGGGTACTTGAATCTTATCTAAAATTCTACTCAGTTGCTTGTACATTCTTTCCCTCTTAAATCCCAGCTCCTTTTCCCCAGAGACATTCTCTTTTAACCTCCCTCTTCCCCACCTTTTAGACAGCTCTCCTTCCTTATAGACCACTTAGTACCAAACTCCTCCAAGATTATCTCCCAAGAATTAACTCCTCCAAGATATCTCCCAAAACTAACACAAGGAAAGCAGTTTTATCACCTGGTTCTGTGGAGTGTAGGTGGTGATCCTGGGTAAGATGTCATTCAGGTGTTTGGTAATGAAGTCTTTAGGATCTATCTTCATCTTGATGAGGAGGGCTGGCCAAAGTCCTGGCTGCACTGCCACTAGCAAGAATAAATGAGCATAATAAACATGAAGCAGGTCAAAAATAAAACAATAAAAAATTCATACACTGGCCATGAGAGTCTTATCCCTGCACTTACCTACAGATGGATGATGGCTCACCAGCAGCATCTCCAAGGCCAGCTTCTCTGGCTCAAAGGAGTCCACATCCAGTCCTGCCACAGTGGAGATGACACAGAGGGCCTCATGCAGCACACGAGGGGGAATGTATGTCCTTCCCAGCTCCGACAGCTCTCCCGCCTCTGTCACCAGCACCTCGTGAGGCAGAATCTGAATGGACAACACCAAACCTTCCTGAGACCCGAGCACTTCCCCACAGTAACACCTGGCTGAATGCCATCTCCCTGTCAATACCAACAACCTGCAGTTTTCAAAGGAAAGAAGGGGATACAGCATAACAGCAAAACCAAAGCACAGGGATGACAGTGACAAGAAGATTAAGAATGGAGGACTATACTCGATTTGGCAAGCTGGGGTAAAATAAAACTAAAATGATCACTTCTGGCAAAGACTCTGGAAAAGGTTGAGCCAGCTGGCTGGGAACAGTATTCCCAACTTCTGCAGTCTATATAAGCCGGGGCCAAAGAATCAAGATACAAAAAAAGGAATGAAGCACTTGGTCTTTCAGCAGAGATTAAATTTGCATGAAAATAATAAAAATACATGGAAAACTACAGCTTCCTCCCCAAAACATTTTGAATATGTCTTTTCCATGTATGTAGGGAAGACTAGGCATACCCCAGACATTGATACTGTAATATGCAGTAATCCAGTAACAAGTGGCATTCCAGGAGATCATCTGGAGCTGAATCCTGCTTCCATCAGGCTGTATGTCAATGCTAACAGCAAACCTGGGGCAGGGAGGTGACTGTCCCCACTCAAACATCTGTCTGAGCAGACACTCACTGGCTACTCACCTTATGAGAACTGAGAACCACTTTGAGCTCCTCCAAAAGCCCATAGGCCAGCTTGTACCCTCCCAGAGAGGACAAGAGCTTCTTCACTGTTTGGTGGGCCTGTCTGCGGACGTGCCAGGTGCGGCTCAGCAGCACGGCCACCAGGGCACGGTGGTACTGCCTGCAAACACAGACACAGGGGCTTAGCCAGGGGGCAGCTCTGCAACCAAGGGCACTGGGAGTTCTACATTCCGTGCAAAGCCCCAGTCCCACCCCACAGGTGGCCAGAGCAGCACTCTGGGGTCACACAGGGATGGGGACAGCAAGTCACCGTACGTACTGCACTTTGCTTTCAGGCAGCCGCTGTGCATGATCCAAGAGCAGGCGCTCTGTCAGCTGCAGCACTGTACACATGGCTGTGGGAAAAGACAAATATTTAAAACAGCATGAGACTTCGTAAGGAAACAGATTTTTTCACCTGAAAACAAATGAACAGCAAGCAGGACACATTAAAATAGCTCCCCAAGATGAGCCTCTACATAATCTTCTCACTGAAGCCAGACACAAATCCAACTCAGATCTGCCAAGACTGAGAACTGAACCGTGATTTTATTGAAATGTTGTTAGCTGGATCCCAGGACAATTTTCCTGACCATTGTGTGTGACCTATTTTGGTCTAAGTTGACAGAGCAAAGCAAATTATAAACACCACTCAGTGCTTCAGTTCTGTTAATTCCTGAGCCCTGCTGAAATGGCTTCAGTGGCAATGAAATGGGTACTGCATGTCAGCTGTCACAAGGCCCTTCCATTTCTTTAACATTTGGAGTGATAAATGAGTGATAACTCAGGTTCATGAAGAAATAAATTAATTCCTTTTCAAGCTTACACTACAGCTAGTGTAGATGTACTTCTGAAGAGCACAAAGCTCATTTTAATCTGAAACTGTATCCTCCAAGGATCATAGAACAGGGCTAACAACATTAGTTCTTGTCAAGTACTAAGAAAGAGAGTTAAACAGCAACTGGATATACAGTAACTGCCAATTTACCTTCCTCTGATGCAGACTGCAAAAACTTCTCAGATGTAAAAATTTGTTTTTTCTCATCCACAATCAGCTGCCAGAAACCACTCAGCTTAGACTCTGACAGGAAAAGAACACATGTCCATCAAGGATGTTTCAAAATAAGTCAGAACTCATCAGTGCACATAAAATATAGTAGAATTCTCTCTCCTGAAATCCCTCAAGTTACTTCTAGCCTTACTTGTCTTCAATTCTAAAGCCTCTCATTTCTCTCATTCAGAACTATAAACACACCCAAAAAACACCAGCTGACCAAAAATACCTTTCTCTGACTTATATGTGTGAAATGTAAAGTCTGATTCACCTTAATCTTTCATAGGGCAAACCTTCCTAGAAGTAAAGAAGAAGAGGGAAGTAGCATATTGCTTTTGGTAGAACACACCTGATTTTATATCCTGGCAGACATATGAATTCAGAGACCTCTGGTAATATCCTCTGATGGGAGACAGAATTACAGTCCCTATGCTTTCCAAAGGTTTGTAAAAACACTACCCAAATAAAAATCAAGTAATACTTCCAAGGCATCAGTCAAATCTGACCATGTAAGGTCAAGGTGAACATCTGTCAGAATAAAGAGGAATATCACCCTATGTGAATGGAAGCTGGAATTTGCAAAGCCATGGAAGAGTAAGAACTCTTCTCTGACATAAATGAAAAATATGGGAATTAATCCTTCCCTGGTTTATAGAATACCCATTATTCTCTATGTAGAAACTATACACAGATGAAGAAGTATTAACTGCTGCACACTGTCAAGAAGTGTTAACACTCAGAACCTGTTTATATTGGATTCTGCGAGCTGTTTTGTGACCTTACCAGTTTGTCCCTCAATTACAGACATCCTGCAGATCAATAAAGCTGCAGCAACTCCTTCAGTTACCATGGGAACTTGAGTACTTTGAGATGCTGCTTTTTCTACCGTCTGGATCAGCATGGGCAGCAAGTCCATCCCCTGCAATAATGTGTCACCTGAGGGGACAAAAGAGACACATTACAAAACAGCAGGGTCCTCACTTTACAACCCAGGTATCTGCCATGAGACAAGGAAAGGAATCAGACACACACTGGGAAGGCTAAATCTCCCAAAGTATTTGCCAGTCACTATCACTGAATTGCAACTATGAAAAGCTCAATGGCAACCACTTCAGTCCTTTCCTCACAGACAGAATAGTCCCATCTCAATAGATTAAGTTTCTGTTCACGGGATGCAAAAGAAAATGCTAATGCAGTTACTTTAAAGGAATTACTTCAAATCACAGGAAGTCTGACTTCAAAGATTAATGTTTCCCTGAGAGAGGGAAAGCAAATTCCTGGCAAGCCATGATCATCTGTTCAGCTTCAAACATTCAGAAGTTAGGAAATCCCAGAGGTCTACAAATGTGGATGAAATGCTGCAGTCAAAGGGGGCAGGACCAACAGATGTAAATCTCTAGAGGATCACCAAAAGGAATAATTCTTCGAGTTCTTCATTTCAAACACAGTAACTTTTTTTTTTTTAAATTTCCAAGAGTCACAGCCAGACACCAAGATCCCACTGTGCTGGGTGCTATATAAAACAAAAGTATGGCCCCTGAGGTAGAAACCTTACAATTCAGGTGTAAGACAAAAATACAGCAATCAAAAATTACTTTGAGATGAAAGACAGCATGATGGGCAGTGATTTTAATTATACAAGGAAACAAACCATCTTTATAAACTTGAAGGCAGAAGAGAGTTTAAGGAGAAATATGAAGGAGGACAGTAAACAGACACTGCCTTACAAAATCACTCCTAATCCGCACAGCTCTCTATATTAGGAAGTACAAAGATTGGTAACTCTCCTCCTAAGCCCCACAGCCAAGAGTTATTAACAGGTGCCCAGTTTTACCTTTGAAGGAGGCTAGCATGCACTGCAGGTAGGCATGTCTCACCGCTGAAGTCGAGGTTTTAAGGCTGAAGGCCTTCTTTAGCCATTCTACCAGCTTTTTAGGAACTTCCGTGGTGAACCGAACGCACCAAAGAGCCAGGACAGAGACTGCATGAACCAATGTGCCTTCATGGACTGGGGAGAATCACAGAGCTCACATCAGTTCAGCAATTGCAGAAAGGACAGAACATAAAACGAAAGCAGCTAACAACATCAGGATGCAGGAAAAGAACACGTGCGCTCCTAACAGGCACAGCACAGGCTCCATGGAGCTGCTCATCAAAACAGGGCAACAGATTCTGTAACACAGCAGGCAAGAATCCAGATTTATCCTGAGTAACCATGTCAAAATCCTGCTCAAGGTGAAAGCAGCTTAGCAAACCCAGAACAAAAGTAAGAGGTCTCACCTTCTTGTTGAAGGAAAGGGATGAAAAGCTCAGCCACAGTTGCACTCAGAGCTTGGCTGGAGGGTCCAGAAACCACGTGGTGACTAAGGCTGCCAATCCCTGAAAGGACAGAATTCTCTCAGTAGTTCCCAAACTACCAGCAAAACATCTAAAACCAATCAAGAATGACCCTTCACACTTCAATCCTTGCATGGACATCTCTTTTTCTTGTCACTACATCTGGATATCACATCCACCATGTGCCACACTGCTGGATCTCTGTCTTCATTTTCACTCTGGGTGCAAGTTATCTTCATTGAATAAAATTTTTGGCCCACCAGCCAATTATTTTCTTTGAACAGAAAGTCAGAACTAGTATGTATCCAGCACCCTCTGTGGCTTCAACTACAGCCAGTTTAGAGTGACAGGCAGGAAATCCTAAAGGCTGAGGTATAGATCTCTTCCATTCAGCCTTCTGCTCAATTTCTTCCACCAGAGAAGCAGCTTTCTTCTAGGATCCTCACCTGAAAGGACACTCATCTTCTGAGCAACAACTGTCAGCTTCCCCTCTGAGCCTGCCAACAAAAACCACAAAGGTGACAGGTGATTACAGGCAACAGCTCTGTGTTACAGCAAGAATCTCCTCCAAAACACAAAAGCTTGCCCCATTATCCCTGATCCAGGCTGAGCCACCCCTTCCATACAGGCTGTAAAGAGAACAGAAGATACACAAAACTCCTTGAGGCTGTCAAAGCTTGATTCATCCCCACTGCTTATCCTACAATTTACTCACCCCCTAAGATGGCAAAAAGGTGCCTGCCCAGTGACTCCACAGCCGAAGGATCGCTGCACTGCCGAGCCAAGTTCTTTAACGCCACAACTGCTTCATCCATCAGCTGCACACTGTTGGATTTCAGATGACCTAGAAAATAACACACAAGCTAAGAGATCCTTATGACAAACTGCATAAAATCAGCAAGTAAGGATTATCTTTACATGTGGCTTAATGCAGCTTCTGGAACCATCATGTGAACTATTCCAGTTCCAATTTACAGCATCATCCTCCCTCCTGCCTAAAACAACCTTTTCACCAGCAATCAAGCTGTTGTAGGTATAGCCAGAAAGTTGCAGAAAGCTTTATTCTGAATTCATAATTCCCTCCAGAAGTGAGAGTACTTACTGGCCAGTCCTTTCACAATGTCTAGAGCATATTGGCTAAGATCCAGGTTCACAGATACAAGCAAGCAAGAGATTGCTGACAACATAAGAGATAAAAACAGTTACTTAACAAAATGTGATATGCCATTAGAATTTTAATACACTCTTCCCCACAGTTCACATCAAGAGCAGACAGGGTAGTAGGGAGTAGGAATAAAAAAAACCTACTGAAATTGATGCCCAATGAACAGAGTAACTGAGGATTATTCTTAGCACTCAGCTGTGACATCCTGTCCTCGGTGCAAACAGTAGCTATCACATACCCTGGCACTTGGGATCACACCACAAATGTTGCTTCTCCACATCTAACCCTTGGATGCGAGACAATTCTGCCTGCACTCGGGGACCAAAGGCATAGCCCAGAGTGACACTGCCCCAACAGCTCCAGAGCACTAAGGATTTAGGCTCTTTGACAGAGCAATGCAGAGATGACAGACTCACTTTCAATTACGTTCTCAGGACTCCGCAGCAGGGATTTCTGCAGAGTTGGCAAAACAGAGTCCTTGAACTCGGCGTGGGACATGTAGCGAAGCAGCGGAGAACAGCTGTCCTGCAAAGGAGACAGGGCACTCAGCACAGGGCAGCGCTGCCTGTGGGACAACATCACAAGCAGCTCTAAACACTGTCTCACCAGCACATGCTTCTGAGGCTTTGTCTTGCTCATAAGGATGGTCTTCAAGTAGAAATCCAGGAGAGCACTCTGAACAAGCAGAAACACCAGATTACAGTCACATCTCAACCTGTACACAGCTCCTGGCACACTCTCAGGTGCCAAGCTGGACACCCCACCTCCTCTTCCTCCTCGTCAAGCTTTGCTTCCACCCTCACGTGAGCCAGTCAAGCAGAGACCAGTGGTCCCTGCTCTATCCTGAGCCCAACACTCAAACCACACCAAGAGCTACATGCTGCCTTTCATTCCCAAAACAGGCACAAGGCAGGAAGCTGTGTGTTGGACATCCACAGAAATGCACAGGCAACACCAAACAGCCACGGATCTGGCACCTCCTCTCTAAACATCCTCTCACACACCAGCTGTTTCAATCTGAAGTACAGGACTACTGAATTGACAGATAGTGAAACTAGGGCAGATGCAAAGTACCAGTCTCACTAAGACATCTATTCAGTCCCATCTTCATGATAACAAGTGATGCTTCTTATACCCCCCAAAAAAGCTGTACAACAGATTTACCTTGTATCGTTTAATAATATCCATCTCCTTCTGGGCTGTGCAAAACTGCACCACAAGTCCCAGCATTGCAGCATAGCTCTGGTTTGGTTCAAGCCCAAGAATGACAGATAGGTACTGATCCACCAGATCCTGGTTCTTAAGAGAAAAAAAGCAAGGCACATTAACACCACAGAACAGAACAGCAGCAGAATATGGCACATAATGTATACACCACCTCTTTCCACAGCCTGTTCAATTTCTTCACAGCCCCATCCACCGCCTGCTTGTGAGAGCCTCCCAGGACTTCCAAAAGGAGCAAACACTGAACCTCCACCTGCCGAAGGCAACAGCCAAAAAAACCTTTATGCACCTGCTTCTCAGAGAGTTCATATCAAACCAGACATGCCAAATGTCAATGATTGTCAAAGATTAGCTGAATCTGCTTAAATCTTTAGTTCATCTAAGTTCTTCCAACAAGCTGCCTTTGCTTTCATCCCACACCTCTGAGCAGAACCATGCCTAACAGTTTTGGAAACACTGAAAACAAGATTATATCTCTTCTTAAAATCTGTTCCAACTATATCCCAGGGTGATAAGAGCACAGTTGCACGTTTGTGTAAAGGAACTGAAAGGAAGGCAAAAGTTCCTTGACACTGTATGACAGAGTATCATACAGAGATATTTCACAGGAGGCATGAGGACTTCATGCCACACTGCAGATGCCCCTCAGAGGCACCAGTACCCATCTCTGTATGCAGAGCAACTGCATAGGTGCAAGAGTGCCCCACTTATCTTTTATACACCTCCTGCTCTCTCCAGGAGAATAGGAGAGATCACAATACATCAAATTCCCCTCTAAACCTGGATTCTAACTTGGTGTTTTAAGTTACATTCAGAATTGTTTGCAACATCACAGCAACTTAAACACATTATAAATATTTAAGTCCATATCTGTGATGGGATATCTCTGCAAACCTTAAAGAACCTACCAGTTTTTTCCATGTTTCTCCCTGTCTCTTGTCAGGTGTTGGAAAGACTGTGCGTACAAGTAGGCATGTCCAGGAGAGTGCCAGCAGAGCTGCAGATCCACTGCTCTTACTGTTGTACAAACAGGAGAGGGACGTAAATCTACACTTCCTAGGACATAACTTAGACATACTAGACCATTACAGACCCATTTTGCCCAAGTTAGAACAGCACCTGACTGACAGGCAATTTTATCACACAAAAATGCAACTAAAGCCTTAGTTTTTAAAGGAAATAATCAGCCCTGAGAAGTTGCTTGTTTCAGCTCTGGTCTGACACTCAAAGCTTCCAAATGGCAGAAGAGACAGCAGAACATTTGACAGATGATGAAATTCCCTTTCCTAATAATTTTGGAGACTGTTTCTTGAAAGACTTTATTCCTCATCTCCCCAGACCTGAAGTTTAACAAAAGCTAAACTGTAACTCAGCCCCAATCCACCAGGAGCTATACCAGGATATTCCCTCTGCTTTCCCAGATGACAAGGAAGAGGTAAGAGAGGAACATCTGAATGGCATTAACAGCTTTGTCTCTAAAGGCTTTTAACACCTCTGCCAAGCAGCAGCAGAAGGCTCATTCTGAACAGGAGGAACTACCAGCAACTCACAACTGCTTCCACACAACGTAACTCACCTGGGCACTGCAGCCTTGCCGCCGATCCCTGAGGACTGAAGTGAGTGCAGCAGGTTTCTTGCCGTGGCCTCAGGCTGGGATTCTGCGAGCTGCTGAAGGGCCAACTGCAGGGCTCTGCGGGACGCTGCGTCCCTGTGACACACGGGTCATGGCATCTTAAACCTGCCCCATTGCACCAATACCACCCCTGCGCCACACTAAGGGCTCTGCTTTCTCATTTCAGCAGTCAAGCTAGTGACTATTTTATCCTTGCTGTTCTGCAAAGTGGAGAAGTTTCTGTCAGAAACCTCCATTCCCTTTCTCAAGTGACAGCAGTTATGTGGAGGCCATCCGGGATATTTTAGAAGAAAATGGGTTCTGAACACCTTATCTACAACAGATCACAATTTCATCACACCTAAAATTGTTTAAAAGGTATCTAAAAGACAGCTCAATCTTGCTTCACAAGGACATGGATATTCATTCTTGAGAACTGAACCACAGGATTAAAGTTTTAATTTCAAAATTAAAGATGAAATGCAAGGCAAATATTATAAAACCTTTTTAATGTCAATTCACCCCTGAGAATGTAATTAGAAGATGACTTTCTTCAGTGTCATCTACATCTCTGTGACACTGCATGCTAACATTTCCAGATGCTCCAGAACAATTAAACCACTAAATACTGGCAGATTACATAATTACAGCCTTTTCACATCAATTTACTCACCGGTATCGATGCAGAGTAAGGCAGAAGAGTTTGCAAAGGCCTTTCACTGCACCTTCTGGGAGATCTGTAACAATGTGTTTCGAAATACTTCATAAATCCCTCAGTCTTTAACATGAACACAATTCACTTCATGATTGAAATCAATAAACTGCTCACATCTATGAAATTGCTTGCAAGAATCACAGTAAAAGTTTGCTCTTTTTATACATTTTACGCATATTTTTAAAAATAATGCTAAAACGAACACATGAAACACAATCATCTTCAGAAAATGAGAGAAATAAGTTTATTAAAACCATCTGTAATCTTCCATACTCTCCATCTCTATACATGTGTGTATCCAAATGTTCCGTGAGTACTAAAAGAACAAGCCAAGAGTCATGAAAGAAACTCAACTGATACACTAATGAAGAACTAACACACACAATGCTCCAACTATTGACTGGAAAAAGCAGATGTGCCAAAAGCTGGGGTTCTGTGCCACCCACAAACCTCATGCTTGGAATTAACCCTGTGATGGAGCACTGTCTCAAAATGCTGCCAGCCTCCTACCTCAAACAAATACCCCTCACACAGCCTTTTGAACAAAACATTTTAACATTTTCTTCCACCCAGGTAAGCAGAACAGTGCTGCCAAGCTTTTACCTTTCCCTGAAATGCATTTTCCCAGCTCACTGAGGATCTCTCTCCGCTCCTTCACGCTGGCTGTAGTTACTTTCACTGCAAACCGCTTCAGTGTGTCAGAAATCTAAAACCACAAAGCAGAAAAAACATCAGACTGCCTTTGATATCAACCCACAGAACACAAACCAGGGCAAGCAGAACATGTCACTTGCTGCCACATGATCTCTTAGTGCCCAAATGTGAGCATCCACCATCTCATCCACCAAGGAAAGATCACTGTACTTCACACACCGTGAAACTCCTTCCCCAGGGCTGAGGGACAACTGCTTTCCAATTATCTATGCTCCAATGCTCTGTAAGAGACACTTACCCCTCTAAAAGTAACACAGAGAAAGAGCTAGGACCAACAATTTGGAGTACAGGACCTTTCAAAGCAAAAAAGAGTAACTTCCAGAATTCAAAGGAGCTTCTCCCTGTATGTTATCTCCTGATGTCCAGGTAGTCCTAAAGGGGCATTCGAACTGCAGACAACCCAGGGAGACCTACACACCCAGGTTTTCTGCATTTACATAAAACAAAGCACAGCCCTCCAGGAAAGGCTTTTGAAATGCAGCTCTTAAACTGAGCAACTTTATATCATCTTTCCGAAAGGCAGCAAATGACCATGTCTTCAGAAACTCATCAAAAACTGTTCCTTCCTTTTTCAATCTTTTTCAAAGAGCTCCTCAAAGCTGCTTTCAGTGAAGCTTTTTGCTGACACACTGGAAGGCTAATCCTGCACAGTGGCTTCTTGGCCTTTAAAGTCCATCCACATCCCTCTGAGACTGATTTCACACCCACAGGTCCCCTTAAAAACTGGCTGGAAGCAGTGCTGCACCTCTGACCAGTACGGGTGGGTTGAGCTGCAAAGGATGACCAACAACATCACTGACACCAGAACCAAAAGAACCAGCTGCTGTTATGGACCTGCTCTTCTCTCAAAGCTTTCAATTACATGAGTTCATCATACTCAAACTCAAACCAAGCTGCACTTACTCATGCTGCTCAATGATGAGCAGGGAGATGTGCAGACATGAAAAACGTGTTAAGATTATCCTAAGTTTAGAAATGAAAAATATAAATTATGTATAACACTACAGGACCCCACCAGCATCTCAGTGACACAAACAAACTGTAAAACCTCAACTACCAACCATGGTGCCACGGAAAAGCCACTAGGACAGGCTTCACCAGTTTGCTTTTTGTTTTTATTTTTTAGAATGTTTATGTACACATTATACAGCCAGCATACCAGCAATGCTTCTGCAGACAAGTACAGAGAACAAAGGCAGTATTTGTACAAGTTAGGAGTTGATGCTGAGCAGACTGGGATTTGCTCTGGGAACATCCCAAACCCCTCCGGATGAAGCCGGCGGTCCCAGGCAGCCCGGGCACAGGGAGCGGTCACACCGCGGCCGGGCGGTGCGAACCAGGAGCAGCCGCACTCGGCGCCGCAGCCGGGCCTCGATCGGGCCGGGCCCCGCCGCCCCCCGCTCCGCCCGGGTTCCCCGGCGGCGGCCCCCGCCCGCNCGCAGCCCCCGCCAGTCTCCCCTGCCGAGGCCGGACCCTGCGCGGCCCGTCCCGCACTCACCTGCGTGTCGGCCGCCATCGCTCCGCCGCGACCCCGGAACCGGTAGCGGCTTCCGGGGCGGGCCCGGCGCCACGGCGATGGGCGCTGCCCGCCTGTCCCGAGAGCCTCGGCCCCACCGCGCTAGGAAACGGAACGGGACGGGCGGCGGCTGTACCGCCCAGACCTGCCGCGGGCAAGGCCTGTGCTCAGCCCGGCCGGGGAGAGCTGCGCTGCGGCCGCGATAACCGCTCCCCTGCAGCACCCTGGGCCGGGGCACAAGCGCTCCCCTGCCCCGGCCCGAGAACAACCATTGCCCTGGAGCACAGGGCCCCTCGGGTTACACCTTTCCCAAACCCCAGCTGATACGGAGACTACACCATCGATGCAGGCACACACGAAGGTGTAAAATAGTATTTTATTTCTCCCATCGGGCCAACTCTGACAGAGGCAGAGGGTGGCTGCTGTTAGTCAAAGAGACCAAATCCCATGTCCTCGTCAGACTCCTCCGACTCCTCCTTCGCTGCCTCCTTCGCTGGAGCAGCAGCAGCGGCAGCAGCAGGTGCAGCTGCTTCAGCTACCACAGGCATGGCTGCCACAAAAGCTGAGGGATCTGCCAGGAAGGCCTTCACCTGCAAAAGTGGGGGAAAAAATGTTAACTCACAGGGAACAAAACATTTTGCAGAACCGAACCTTTGCAATGATAAAGGCAGCACTTGGAGGTTGCTGGAATCTGAACAGGTCCACTTATCGCTAGCAGATATGAAGAACCAAAGACATTTCAGCTATGCTGAGTGTAACAGCCCCAAAGAAGGAACACCAGGTAAATCAGCTTTCTCCTGCCATTTGTACATAACATATGGAAGCAAGTGCCCCTTCTCCAGACACATCCCACACACAGGCATGTCCCAGTCCTCTCAAACCAGGGGACATGCTGTGAATGTGCCTTGGCTGCACTTCTAACACCCCTCTCTGCAGAGCTCAGAGCCAGCCATTACCTTTTCAGCTAGTGGGAAGGTGTAGTCAGTCTCCACAGCCACGGCCAGGACACGCTTGTACCCATTGATGATGGAGTGGGGCACAGATGCAATGGTCGGGTACCCAATTTGCAGACAGATGCTGGCAACATTACGAACACCCTGCAAAGAGACAGACTCATGTTTCTGTGGTCTAAGAAATAACCGGGACTAGAAATCACAGCAGAGGATGGCCAGATGACAACTTTTACACTGCCAACACAAGGGAAAGCATGCAATGCACGCAGGTGAAGCTCCAGTGAAATCAAGGCATCAAGATTTAAATGTCATTGATCTCTGCTCTCTGGTGACCAGTGACAGGACCCAAGAGAACAGCATGAAGCTGTGTCAGGGGAGTTTGAAGTGGAATAATAAGAAGAGAAGGTGGCTGCACACTGACCAGGCTCCCCATTGAATGGTCATGGCCACAAGGCTGCCAGAGCTCAAGAAGCATTTGGACAATGCTCTTGGGCACAGGTGTCCTGTGCAGGGCCAGGAGTTAGACTCGATGATCCTTGTGGGGCCCTTCCAACTCAGGATATTCCATGATTTTAACTAGCCTTAAATGATTTCTGAAGCAGCTTCAGATTAAGAATCCTACAGGAAGGTATTCCTTGACACATAGTTTCTCTAGGGAGCCAGAGAGAGCTCCTGGCTCTGCAGGACCTCATGGAAAATACGAGACAGGACCTTTTGTTCTGGGACAGTGCTGGCTCCCAGAGAAACGTGGCAGAACACGAGGGACAGGGCTGTGGCACTCACCTCCAGGAAGCGTTTGTGCAAGGTCTCCTCGGTGATGTCCAGCACTTCAGGGTTGTAAATGCTGCCATTGTCAAAGACCTGCTGGATCACCAACCCGAAGGAGAACGGGGAGATGTTCAGCATGTTGAGCAGGGTGGCTTCGCTGGCACCCACTTTGTCTCCAGTCTTGATAAGCTGCACATCACTCTGAGGAGATCAGGGAAAAGGAGTGAATACACACCAAGAAATTCCAGTACATCAAAGCCGTGAGACACAAACGCAGACAGTGAAACTGGAGGAACAAATGAGCACAGCTAACATGCTCCACATTCAGCTGCACCAGCAGAGAAAGTCCCAGACCCCATAAACAAGTCCATGTCAGCCAGGAGAAAGGCAGCACCTTTCCTGCATTATCTACAGGTTGCTCATATGCACATTCCTCTGACAGAGCCTACCCCTGGAAATCTGATGGAGAACTTCAATCCGCCCATGCCGCACACTGCAGCCAAGCCAGACACCCTCCTTCCAGATGCCAAAGTGCAAGAATCACACTGCTCACACAGTATCCTGGCACTAATGAGAGCTTTGCCATCACAGCTCCCTCAGCTGCAACAATCAAGGCCTCCCAGTCAAGGAACAGCTTGAACAACTGTAGCTCACTGACCAGAATTTCAATGGTCCCTCTGGAAATCTTCGTGGTGATGCCCAAGGCCTGGAAAAAGGAGGTCTTCTCAGGCCCAAGGCCTGTGTTCTGGGCTGGCACAGTCACATCACAAGGAGCGATAGCACCGGCACGGGCAGCAGCTGGCACCTGAGAGAGGGGAGACGAGAAGCTGCAAGAATGCTCACCTCAGATCTTGTGGGATCACTTCCTCCCTGACATGCTCCTCCAGGATAGACAGCACCCAGGCACACACAGGTGAGGCAGCTGAACTTTAGCAGTTTGGCTAAGACTGCAGGGGACAATTCCAAACCCTTGAGGACTCCTACTAAGCAAGTGTCCACCATGAAGCTCTGTTTTATTTTGCATTCCATCTCAGCCTAAACATGCAGTAAGCGCTGATCTCTCTTACCTTGTTAGCCAGCAGCATGTCCCGGATCTCAGTCAGATCCTCCTTAGTGAAGACAAAGCCTACATTCCCACGGATATGAGGCAGCAGCCTGAAGGGAAGATGACAGCCTTCAGTTTTACTCTTTAGACAACCTCCCTTCCTCCAAGACAGAGGACCCAGAAGTGCCCTCTGGCAGCATTACCCACTTTTCTAGTGCAGGGTTGTTCTCCAAATGACCACGAATAGCTTTGCGCATCATCGTGTTCTTCCCCATCAGCACAACAGCTTTTCCACGCAGGGACATACGGATCTGCTGCATCTGCTTGGATCCCACGTTGTCTGCTCCCACAATGAAACATTTTGGGTAATCATCCAAGAGTTGCTATAGCAAAAGAAACACTGTAACTATACAGAGAATTTCGGAACATTGCACAGAGCAGCATTAAAACCTCAACACGGTAAAATGTAAAAAAAGTCTGTTAAAAGTTTGAAAGATGAGCTCCAAGTCAGGCTGGGTGTGATATCTGCATCTTCCACTCAGCGATACAGTTACATCCCTGAACAAGTCTGCAAGCGCCATGGCGAATTCTCAGGAGGCCTGATCTGGAGTATCTCACGTTTCTTCCTACTGCCAGGAACTCGTTCAGACACCCCACAGCACTCATCTATCTCTCTTAAAAGCCCCCACAGCCCGGCCCGCCCGGCACCCGCTCCTCCGAGCCTGCCCCGGGAGCGCCCCAAGAGGGCTCCGAGTCGACACTCACGATGATTTTCATAAAATAGTTGGACTTCCACGTAGCCCTGTCTTCCCTGGGCATCTCGGCGGTGCTCCAAGGATCGCCCGGTGGGTTTAAAGACGAGCTGGGACCTGCCAGGAAGAAGAGCGGCTCAGGTGGGTCCCCACCCTTCCCTCCCCTTGGGCCCAGCGTTCCCAATCCCACAGCCCGGCCACGGCCCAGGACCGTGCTCCTGGTCCAGCTCCACACCCCTCGGCGCGGCCGCCCAGCCCCACCCGGGCCCCGGAGCGGCCGCGCGGTGCCCGCACCTCCACGAGGGCTCCGGGAAAGAAGGGCCGCAGGGCGGACCCGTCTACTTTTATACCATGGCTCATGACCAATCGCAGAGCGCCGCGGGGCCGCCTTCCCTCAGCCCATTGGCTGCCCTCCGCGTCAATCATCTGCCGCTAGTGGGCCGCGCGTGACGCCAGCGGAAGGCGCGAACGGCGGAGGAAAGCGCGCGCGACCGGGCGCGCGTCGCCCCCTGGCGGCCGGAGGAGCGCACTGCCCCTCCCCCCCCCCGAGCGGGCTCACCCGGCGCCCGGTCCCTCACAAGCTCGGGAGCGGGAAACAACCGCGACACAGGCGTGACTATAACGGTAAAAATTTTATTGGCGTAACTGCAAGAATTTTAAATGGAGAGAAAAAAAAAGCGGAGTTAGAAGTTTACAAGGGAGGAAAGAATCAAATAATTGTCGACCCAGCGGAGCTTCCCCCAGCCCAGCCCGGACGTGATGTGAAAGGCCTTCCCCAGGGGTAGCGCCTGGCCCGGGGGTGCACGCACAGACCGTCCCGGAGCACCCCCATCCCCAGCCTTCGTACCCCCACACCCCAACAGCGGCTGTGCTACCCTAAAACCGCATCTGCACTGACCGAACGGGCATTTTGGACACCCACGGTGGCGGCAGCCACCACCAGGCATTTTTTGGCAGAGTAGCATCGGTGTGGCATCCCAGCGTATCGGACACCAGATGAAGGCAGAAGGTGACTGTGACATTATCTCCGTTAAGCACTAAGGCCAGAAGAGCCTCCTCTCAGCACCACACACCCCACACAGCACCCTGCACGCAGGTGTGCCACAAGTGTCACTAACAAAGCCTCAGCTAGCAGTGAGGTAGGTTAAAGACTCCCCAGACAGGGAAACTGAGGCACGGGATTACAGAGTTTGCAGGTGTCACACAAAGTGGCCATGCCAAAAACATCTCACACCTCTCCAGCACTTGCACACAACAGCTGTGTGTCCCCTCAGCGGCACCAAAGAAGTTGACCTTTCTGGTGAGATAAACACAGGCAGCTTAGGAACATCCATTTTAAGTCAAATAGACTTACAAGATGAAAAGGCAAATGGACTCTTGCCTCAATAATTTCCCAGAGCTGTGCTCAGCCCAGCTGACACAGTTCCAGTGCTCCCACTGCTCCCTCTGGCCTCACACCCACACACTGAGATTTGTTTGTCAGGGGAAATCAGCGGGACAGTTTCAGTGACCTGAGCAGGGCAGCACCACACCATGATGAGGTTACATGGGACAGTGACCCATGGCTTTCAGGGCTGGTTACTGGCACAGCCGCCCCTGGATCCCTATAATGCATCTGCTGAGCTGCAAAACACAGCTGGATGTCAGTGGTGACAGAGCTGCAGGTCTCTGGAGCAGTAATTCCAGATGTCACTCCCAGGGCTGATAACACCGAACACCACTGGGAATTTCAGCACAATACTTCCCTCTCCATAGCACCCTCCAGCCAGAGACCTAAAAGTCCTTTACCAAACATGAACTAGGCCTCACAATAACCTCACAAATCCAGGCTAAACTGCTCCCATTTTACAGATGGGGAAGCTGAGGCACAGTAAGGTTTAGTGACTGGCCCAAAGCTGCATAGCTAGGCAGGAGCAGACCGTCTCCCAGTTTCTTCTCCTCAGTCACAAGACCTTTCTTCCACAAAAAGAAAGGGGCTCTTCCCCAGTTAACCCTGTTCTGGTTTCAGGCAGCTGAAGAAGAGAAACCAAAGGCAAAGATCTGAGCTCCTTCTCCTGTAGGATCATATTAAGACTCACTTTTAACATCCTGAAAGCTGGGCTTTGGGAGAATGGCAGGTGATTCAAATACAGCAGTTTAAAGGTTAAAATAAAAACCAAAATTACACTTCTAGGTGACCCAGAGGAGCGGGAAAAAAAAAAAAACACAAACCCAAACCTATTCACAGTTCACCTGCCTGTGCTAGGGAAAAAAAATACAAGTAACGTTCCCTTGCCCATACATTCCAGCCCCTCCCAACCCACAATAAAAAGGAAATACTCAATGTTAGTTAGGCTTAATAAAGCGTTGAGATTACAGATGCAGTAAGCCAGCACAACTGGCACACTGCCTAGAACAGCACAGCTTGATATAAAAGTTGCTTTCTTAAAATCACTTCAAAACCAATTTCTGTATAAGAGGATTAAAAGTAAATTAGATATGAATTCAAAATCAGTGTAGAAATCTACAGTTCTTATCAAAGACAGGATACAGTATTGACTTTGATAGTAAAACTCCAAGTGTGTCACACACACCTGACCCCCAGGACTCGTTATACTAGTAACAGTCAATATAAAAGGTTATTGCTGTAGCATCTCTCAGTAGAACATGTTTAACAAGAGGACAGAAAAGGGAAATACCAAGGGGCTGATAGGTCTTATTAGCAAACTGGAGGAAGAAAGGATATAAATTTAGGATTTTCTTTTCCTGGCTTCTTAAACCCTTCCTTCTCCCCACTCTTGTGACAGATTCAGGCCCTGATAGATGGGAGAGTTTCAGGCCAGATAAACACACACGTCACACTCGCTCATGACAGGGATGGATGAAGAAGGCTGCTCTAACCTCTCTGCACCTGTGTTTGAAGAAGGGGTGATGCCTCTTCCTCTCTCCCGGGAGGAGTAGGTGAGGGGAGAAGATTCCCTGAGCCGGCCTGGGTGCCTATGGAGCTGCCTGGCACGGCATGTCCCCACAGGAGAGCACAACAGTGCTGAGGGATGGTCGGGGCTTACCCCACCTCCTGCTCCAGTGTGCTGAGAAAAGGCATTGAGAAAGGGAATAACAAACTAGGAAAAAAAGAAAAATACCCCACACAGAAACATCTTGATTCCTCTTAATTAAAAAAAGCGTAAGTGGTATTAACTCCTTACAGTGTAATGGAACTGGAGAGACCCTTGCAGGGTCTTGGCTGCCTGTGCTGAAGCTCTGGTCTCAGCAAATCACACGCACCATGTAACTGTGAGCAGAGCCAGGGTGCCACTGAGGTCATAGGGTGGCCTCGATGTGCAGGCAAAAGCCTGTGAATGAGGTGTCAAAGCAGAGGGTTGTGTTGTCTGCAAGTGTCACCATTTGCTCAGAGAGCTGACACAGGCTGAAATGTACTGGCAAAGCCTCCTGCTGCCAGGAGGGGGCTGGGAAAATCTCCCTGTTAGAGCCCTCGAGCTAAGCTCAGCTATCAGTCACATAGACACACACACACACCATAATGAGGGATCTCAGCCTCTCTTCTGCGACACAGCAAGGGCGTTTCCAGTTTAATGGTCCATCTCATCTCTGGCTGGATCTACTGCCTCTCTACAGCAGCACTTCCCACCCCCCACCCCCCTCCTCCCCTGCCTGGTAAAGTTCCTAAATCACAGTAATGTTCAGAGAGACAGAACTGCCAAGGGGGTGGCAGAAAGATACTTTAGCACCCATCTATGGTGCCTCTAACAGAAGAGCTTGAGGAAGCAGTTCTGGCAGTAGGGCTTGTCATTCTGCTCTTTGAAGGTTCCTTTGTTGAGCTGCTTGAGGCAGAAGGCACAGACAAAGTGTTCTGGGTGGAATTTCTTGCCCATGGCAGTGATGCAGCGTCCTGTGATAGGCTTCTGGCAGCCAGAGCAGAGCGAGCCACGGCGCTCGTGGTAATGCACCTCGCAGTAGGGCTGCCCGTCGTGCTCGAAGAAGCTGCCGTTGACAAACGGGGTGAAACATTCCTGCAGCAGGACAAAACAAAGGAAACAGGTTGTATGAGAACCTGGGGTGGTAGGGAGGGGCAGCTCTATAAGCTGTGCTGTGGCAGGTGAACTGCTGCCTTTCAGCACTGTCCTGTTATCCAAAGCAAAACTCTATCCATCATGAAGAGTTTCCAAAAAATGCACAGATACAGACACAAGCAACAGAATTAACCAGCTCCTTCGCCCAGCTGGCTTTACTTCTACAAAGAAAATACCATGGATGAGCTACCAGACGTGCCCAGCCAGGAAAAAAGAGAACATTCCTGCCGTGAGATGGAAAACACTGCAGCACCTTTCCCTGTATTTTTTCTTCCCCACTCCAGCTTCCCTACAAGGGCAAGCAGAAGAAAGGACCAACACAGACTTTTATGCAGCAGAATCCTGATGAGCATGGGACTGGTTCCAGCTGAGAAAATCAGGCACAATTAATCTTTGAGTCAACTCTCCAAAATGCCTGGCATTAGGCAGGTACACTCTGCAAAGGGTTGTCCAGCCTGAAACATTTCCACCAGTTACACATGGGTCACAGCTGGGAGAAACTGTTTGTTCTATAGTGCTAATGATGTTGAATAGGTAAGGAGAAAAGGATACACCAGCTATGTGCTAATAAGTGTCCAGAGCTGCTCCCTCCCCCTCAGCATCAGGCAGCTGAGGACACTTCACTGCAGAACTTGCAACAGAGGCACCCACCATCCCCACCAGACTGGGCAGACTCCTGTCCTTGTAGAAGTGGGAAACTGAGGCAGCAGAGTAAGGAAGAGAGTTGAGAACTCTGCCAAATTTACCAAATATATCAGCAGCAAGACCCAGAGAGGCGAGTTTCCTGAATTCTGGTTTTGCTGTCCTCTTCCCCAGGGAGGACACTGAGTATCACACACAGCTGGCTCGCAGCGTGTGGACAAGAGTCCAAACAGCATGCAGAGCCATGGGCACTGGAACACTTTGCAATACCAAGAGAACACAGTTTGCCTGCAGCGAGTCCAAGGCTTTACCAATGCTGACAGTTACTTCAGTAAACAGTCTCTTCCCTCAGTCAGCAGGACAGCTGCGAAGTCTGCTCTGCTTTTGCAGAAACAAAAGGAAGAGAATTACATCTTGTGGCCTGGAAGAAATCCGTGCTGGCCTCACTAATTCAGGCCACAGCAGGGGGAAAGGAAAATAGAACTGCTTGATAAAGTCTCAATCTCTGCATGAGAAGGCATAGTCCCCCCAGCCCCAGTCAGGCACAGCTTCTGCCTCACTCTGCACACCACTGCAGGAGCCATAGACAGTCCCAACAGGCTGGTGACCATCTGCTCTGAGCATCACAACAGCAATCAGCAGCTTGTGGTTCTGGCTGCTTGATCTGCTTTTTGCCTTCTCTCCCACTCTAGGAAACAGTGGCTGATTTGGCTCATCTCCTGGGGACAGTAAGAGTTAATATTTGCAATGCTCTCTGAAAGAGTGCCAAGCATTTAATCTGCAGTATTCTTGTTTATTATGCCTGTTGTATGGAGCCTGCCACTATTTCACTGAGTTGTATGTTTGTCTGAACAAGGTCACTCTCATTAGTTTACATTGTCAGATGGAGCATGGGAGGAAGATCCTCAAAAATCTGATTGCTGAGGCAAGTGCTCAGAGAGAAGCTTAGCTTATAATTATTTAAAGGTCACAGAAAATATCTCTCTTTATCTGTGAGCTGCTGCAGAAGCACATAATTGCAGCTGGGAACAGAAAGAGCAAAGAAACTCAAAAGTTTAATATAAACAGACAAAGAACAAGGTGTTTGGTTGCTGGCATGTTTTTATGTTGTGGGGCTGGCTGCCCTTCACTTCTGCCCCACAGACACCTTTCCCTGATATGGGACCAGATGCCTCAGGGTGGAAACAAGAGGGGTCATACAGCAGCAGCAAAGGACCTTGGGTTTCTTACCCGACAGACAAAGCACTCAGGGTGCCACAGGGTGTTCAAGGCAGAGATGTAGTTTTCCAGGATAGCCCGGGCACAGCCTCCACACTTGGGAGCAAACATATCAAAGTAGTCCTTGCGGCAATAGGCTTTGCCATCCTTCTCGTGAAATCCTGCCAAAGGAGAGCAGAGGCAAAGGAATCAGCTCCCCATCTTCACCAGTGGCCACACAACCTGTGCAGGGTAACCTTTGTGGGTAGGATCATCCTTCCCCCTGCTAACACACAGCATCTAGAGCTGTTCCTTGTTCTGTTCCCTTCCCATCCCAGCAGAGGCATGTCCTTCCTCCCCAGAGAGATGCCATGATTACTGGCACCATCCTTCCCGCATAAACAGCTCCCTTGGAACTCCAGTAGTTCTCCGGTGATGCCTCAGGCTGTACCCCAGCAGCAGCTCTGCCTCACTCCCTCGTCCGCAGTTCAGGAGGGAGATTGCTTTCCCCTTGCAGAAATCAGCAATACCTTCAGGTCCAAAGAAAGCGCCACACTGAGCACAGAAGAAGTGTTCAGGGTGCCATGTCCTGTCCAAAGCCGTCACCACTTTCTGTTCAGAAGAAAACACAAAGTGCAGGACATGTCAGTGATGGCTTCAGCTTGGAGGTGAGTAAGGGGGGCTGGAAAGAGGGGAGAACACATGAATGTTGGTGCTGACAAGAGCAAGCATTAAAATAGACTGTCCTTTAGAGAGCAGAGTCAATTCGCCCCTGCCTCTGGCTTGTTCACACTTTCCTACTGCACACTTTTTTACCCTAAAAGGATCTTAGGCACCGCTTCCTCCCTTACACAGGGCCCCATCCAGTCCTCAGGACCAGCACTTGTGCTTGTTACCACAGGCTACCAACAACAAAAGGTGAGGAATCATTACCAGAATGATGGAGCAATGTGGGGTTCTAAAGGAACTTCAGCAAAGGTAAGAGGGACCAACTCCACTCACTAGTGTAAGAATTTGACTGTGCCAAGTTGTTCCCCTTTCAAAGCAAGGACAAAACAAATACAGAAATCCCTGAACAAAACCTTCCACCCAGGATACATGGGTGAAGTGGAATTTTAACACCTAGGACTGCAGCAACTTGCCAGCACCGTGACTCTGCCAAGGAACTCACATCAAGGATGGGCCCATTGCAGTAGTAGCAGCGAGGAGAGAAGAGGTTGTGATAGTCCTTCTCGCAGTAGGGCTGCCCATCCCGCTCAAAGAAGTTCCGAGACCCGATCTCCTCCTGGCAGTGGGTGCAGACGAAGTGCTCAGGGTGCCAGGTTTTCCCCATGGCTGTAACTACCTGTTGGGAAGACAGATTATGGAGAACAACTCTACCTCTCCCTCTCCTAGACCACATGACAAGATACCAGCTGGAGGTCAGCAAGAATGACAAGTTCTACTACTCAAGTGAGCCCTGGACTGGGGTAGCATGAAAACTGAATTACCTATCATCTCAGGAGAGGGCAGTCCCTCAGGGGCAGGGTAGAGGTCACTGGAGGAGCTTACAGCGTACCTAGCCAGTGGATAAATAGAGTACTTCAGTTTCTCCAGCATCTCCAGTCTCTCCAGCCTCACGAAACAGCCCTCCCCATTACTCCCAGCTGCAGCCCAAGGTTCAGCAATGACACAGCACCTTCAACTCACCTGTCCAGCAATAGGCTTCTTGCAGGCTCCACAGACACCTTTGGCAACTGTAGCTACACCCAGTTTATTCAGGTCAGACTGAAGACTTCCCAGCATGGTATCCAGCTGACTGCCAGGCTTGGAAGCTGTGGACGGAGGGGAGCTGCTCCCAGCTTTTCCCTGTGCCATGAACTGCAGGTAAGAGAAAACAAATACTGTGAGGTGAATGCTGCTATGTTTATCAGATAAATGTCTGCTGTTGCTGCCAGTGACTCCTCTGCAGAGACAGACAGGAGTCAGCTACACTCTCTGAAGCTGGTGAGAGCCAGGATCAAGTACACACATGTATTCTGCCCATGCAGAGACATGCAGACAACTGAGATATGTAACAGCAGAGCTGTGAACTGAGGATTTGATTTTCTTTCACTGCACATACAGCAGAAGTCACCGGCACATCCCAGGCACTCAGTACAGTGCTCTCTAAGCCTCTGCCAAAAAATCTCCCTTTACCTCATCAGTTCCTGGCCAGCTGACAAAGCAGACGCCATCCAGAGGGCCCCTTCTTGACCTCTCTCCATTCCTATGCTCTTGCTCTCAGCTGTCTCTCCTCTCTGATAGAGATGCTCTTCTCTCCCTCATTTCACCTCCCTTTCAGCTAGAAAATCTTCTCCCTTTGCAGCACCTTCTGCACAGCTGTTTGCCAAGGCTCTCTCTCACTCTATGCCTGAGCTAAGCAACTGGAAGCAGGAAGGAAATCCCTCCCAGCTGGCTGCTGTTTACCTACCGAGAGGGCAGTGCATCGCCAGCAGATAGGGCTGCCACGTGTATTGTAGTTGGAAATGCACCCGTGGGGGGAAGGGGATTTCGATACTTGTCTCCCAGGCTGTTTCTGAAACTCACACCACCACAGCACACACGGCTTGGAAAGGCTTCCCAGAAGAGGGGAGAAATGTTTTACTGAGGTTTGTAACTTATAAACAAAGCATATGTTCTCCTTGGCCACCACAGCCCCCTTTGAAGACAAATCCCAGCAAGGAAATAGAGATTATTTTAGCTGACTTGGCACTGCCATAGCTACTGTCAGGTTTAGGGACACGCAAAGCTGGGTTTAGAGCACGTTTACTAAGAGAGTAAATTAAAAGACAAAATCTATGCCTATGAACAACCCACCAGCCTGCTGCCAGCGTAGCCAAAGGAGCAGGGACATGCTGAAGTGCTCCAAGCCTTGGCAGACCCTGCCCTTCCAGCCAGAGGAGCTCTATTCCCTGTCCTGCAGCTGTTCGTCCTTGCAGTTGACCAGTTTACTCAACGACAAACCCTGGTTTCTGCTCATTTGTGTAAACATTCTCATGACATACATGAATTTAGCTGCTTTTAAACACACATCCACACACTCCCCAGCCTTGCCTCACACACAGCGTGACTCCCAATGGATCCTAACACACAGCCTTTCCCCTCCTCTCTACTCCCATAACTTGCAACCTCTCCTAGTCCAGCAGCACAGAGCAGCCTCATCACACCCAGTGTCCTCAGCCTAAAAACAAACCCTTCACCACACAACACACATTTGCTACCAAAAACTGTTACAGAGACTGTCTCCAAAGCACACACACAACTGCAAGGATACTCTCACAGAGGGAGACAACAGGTCTTTGGAGACAAAGCCTGTCCAGGGCCCCAGGATAAAGCGCAGGCTTCCTGCACAGTGCAGCAGGAGGAGAAGGACTGCACTGTGTGGAAAGAATCACACCTCTTGCTCTAGCCAGGGGTTATGGCCACGCAGGGCAGGCACAGATGTCACACACAAGTGATAAATACCATCCGGGGAGAAAGGAGATGAGATGAATTCAACAAGTAGCAACAGAGCACTTTGCCCTTGTAGTGCCTTGGAGGGACCACACACTCCTGCCAGTCATGGCTGACCCCAGAGCAGGCACAAATACCTGTGCACACCTCCGCTTGTAGCTGGCCTGGCCATCCAGCCCTCTTGACAGCTCCCAAATTCACCCCCACCTGAAAGAGGCTTCTTTGCACCTCATGTACATAATGCATGCTGTTTTTAGGGGACACTCAGCACATCATCCTCATGAACTGATCACGCAAAGGCCCTTCAAATTCCCAAATTCAAAAACCAATGAGATTTGCCATCACTCAAGTTCAGAAAGGAGCTCTATGAGTAGCAAACCATGCAATACAGGATACTATCCACATTAACTGTGCTGGGAGCTCCAGGAGCAGATCCCAGCACACTCATCAACCGGAAGAGCACACACCATGCTGAGGAAACAGAAAGGGGATCCTGCCTTGTCAGGGGCTGTGGGGCCCTGGGGTGCAGGAGCAGCCAACAGACTGGCACTGCGGACGAGGGGAAGAGCAGAGGTCACCTGGAAAGTACAACAGGTCAGGATGCAGAGGTGTTTCCTTGCTCACTGCTTGAGAACTGCCTGTGCACTAACACTGCACTGCACACATATGTTAAGACTCCCCACCACCTTGGAGCTACAGCCCTTCCCTGGCAGGACATGCAGAACCCAGGTCCTGACCATGCTATCTCCTCCCCCAATCCACTCATACAATGGATACCTGCTTAAAAGGGCAAACACAGGAAGGATTGCCGAGCTGCTCCTTCAGTATGCATATTCTGCCATCTTTTACTCCTCCCACTTCAGAGAGATTGTGGCAGGGAGAGCTGCAGGCGGTTTTTCAGAGTTACCTTCTTAATCACAGAGGGAAGTAAGAATCCCTGCTGCACAAAGTGACTGTCAGGACACACAGGACCCACATATCCCAGCAAGTTATTGCACAGACATGTACTGTGCAGTGCTACAGCTGGGATTAGATATTGTCCATGAGTCCTCTCTCCCATCCAGCTGTTCATACCACCCTTTATCTGAACACCGTGTCTATTGAGCTGTCAAATTACAAGCAGTAGTTGGATTGGAAAATACTCCTAAAAACACAAACCAAACAGAAAAGCCTGCCTGTATTTCTGGGAAGAAAGCTTCATCTTCAGTCTGACAGCCAACAGAGACAACTGCCTTGGTGCTAGGGGTCCAGGTCTGGGGAGAACAGGAATGTTTGGGATCTTCATTAGGAGGGGTGCCCACAACAGAAACCTCATGATAATCATTATCAGAAGCTTCCCACTGGAAGAGAGGCTGGGGAGCCAAGCTGAAGGAAGAGGAAGAGACTGGACTAGGTGCTGGGGTAGATGACACATGGGAAGGCTGAGGTGGGAGTGAGAGAAGAGCTGCAGGGCCAGAGGCAGGAGAAGGAGCAGCATTAGCAGGGACTATCTTTGCAGCTTCTTTGGAAGGCTGGAGCTGGGAAGAGGCTGGAACAGAGATCATCCTCCTGGGGAGGAGTGGGGATTCTGGAGGGAAAACCACCTAGAAAGACACGGAGGAAGAAGAGAGGTGAATAAATCCAAAGAGGAACCAACAAGCACTTCCTTTAACAGGAAGGCTGGCTGCTACCAGAATGTTTATCTAAGGGGAAAAAGCAGCAAGAAAGAGAAAGGAACTAGAAAAGGTGCTGCTCACTGTAGCTTAAGGAAGAGCACCATCTTATTCATCCCCAGAAAGCCCTGCACAGGTACAGCACTGGACAAAACAAAGCATGCCTCTATGTCAGGCTTTCCAGTGCAGTTTTAAAAATAATCCCTACATGGACATTTGAGATGTGATAGCAGCAGACTGCATCAACAGATAACATCAGCAGCTCCCTCAGATCCCACTCCAGTTCTTAAACATCCAGAACTAGGACCTGGTGCTGCTTTCCCTCTCAGGCCAGACAAGGGTGAATAGAAAGAGTTAGTTCTTCATTTTGTGTTGTTTAGGATGCTCAGAAACTCAATCTGTACCTCCAAACAATGCTACCTGGACAGAAGGACATGCTGGAATTTCCCAGCGTGTGTGACCCTGCTTTCTACCTTCTCTACTTGCTGTTCACCACTCTGCTCTTCCCCCCGGGGCCTGGCAGTGACAATGACCCCCTCTGTCAGCCAGGCATCCTGGCTTTGCCATTCTTCCTGCTCCTGGTGGTTATCGATGCCCAGTCTGTCCTGAAGCTCCTCAATCAAGCGATCTTGGGACTCAGTCTTGTGGAATATGGCAGGACCTAGTTTACGCCTTGGAGAGAGGTCCCGAGACATTGGATGCACATTCGCAGTCTCTTTTGTCCTCTTGATTAAAGATTTAATCTAAATGAAAAAGGCAATAGTATCAGCAGAGAAGAGCAATGTCAGAGCAAGCCCCAAGAAGCAACAGCACAAACTCAAAGACATTAGTGACAATTGTGAGCAGGAAGAGTGATGGCATTTATTCCACAATGCCAAAATTCCTCTTGGCACAGCCCAGAACAGTGACTCAGTGCAAGGAAAAACCCTGTAAGGATAATCACAGCAGCCAAAAATAACTGTCTAGAAAAGGAAGGGAAAGATTAACCAGCAGGAAGCCAAGATAGGAGGTGCAGCATGAGCAGTCCACTGAGCATTACAGAAACCTCAGCATCACAAGGGCACAGAGCTGCCTCTCTGTGTTTGCCCTTGACAGGCACAAGGCTATTGGTCAGAGATGTCTGGTGCACAAAGTGTACTTCCAGCATGGAAAGGAACACTAACAGCTTCAGTAATGAGACCTAAAAAGGTAAGCAGAGCAGAGGAGCTGCCATCCCAATCAGCAGCATGAAACAGCCCTTTCAGCTTTTTGGAGGTCTCTGTGGACTGCGCCTTACCCCAGTTAGGGAATAAAAGTCCATTTCACAAGGAAGTCCCTACAAACTGCCATGTTCTGTGCTGCTGAACCTCATGCAGGAGAGACCACGAGATAAAGCCGGGGGTTGTGAAGCCCCATGACATGCAGCTGCCAGTGACAATGCTCAGAGCTTGTGCTGTTAGTGGGGTGAGCCCGGGCACACTCACTGCACACATACACACACACACACACTGTTAGTGTGCTGGCAGAACAGTCCTGGCTAGGACTTGCCCTACGCCTACATTCACTCAGTGCCTGCCTGGCCTGATGCAGAAATCCTCTCAATGGGTGGTTTGGAGACACATGGCAGATCCCATTCAGCCTTCCCAAAGTTTTCAGGAGATTCTGGAGTGACTGCAGAGCTTCTGAACTGCTCATTTTCCTGGTCTCCTCTGGCCTTGTTCATGTTAGCAGTACCTGCCTTCCTAAGCATTCTGTCTCTGCCCTGCCTCTTCTTGCCCAGATCAGGACAGTAGTGTACTTTGGTTTCATGTGGCACTTCAGCTTTTAGCTCCTGTCCTTGCTGCACTACAAAGCCCAATTGGTTTTTAGTGTCTGGGAAGACATCCCACCGATCCAGGGCAACAATAGAAGGTTCATTAACAGAATCCAAAACATTTTCATTCTTTGCATGCACCTCTGGCACATGTGCAGGCAGCTCCAGGGCCCACAGCTCATCTAAAGCTGTTTCCACACTTCTGCCCTGGGAGGAAAGAGCTGAGCTGTCCCTGAGTGCTCCCTGCTGATGCAGCTCTTTGGGGTTCTGCCCCTTCAAAGCATTTGAAATGGGTACACTTGAGATTTTGGGGTCAGTTCTCTGTTCCTTCTTCTCAGTCTCTTTTGCCACATCATAGCCTAAGCCCCACGCCTCCACATTAGCAGATCTACAAAGAAGCTCCACACTGGAAGCTGGCACAGCCTGGGATGTATTTCTGGAAGAGTCAGGCTTTCTGTTCAGCTGAACTAAGCTTGCAGAGGCCCCTTGCTCCCCACGAGTAACATAACCAGAGGAGCTCCGTGGTGGGGGCACAGGGACAGTTTGTGCTAAAGGGGGCACAGGTGGAGGGGCAGCAGGATGCCCTGACAAAGACAGAACTGCAGTGTCACTGCCTTCCTCAAGGCAGGGGTCTGCTGAGGGGACAGATGTTGGCACTGTCGAGTCCCTACTGTGACTTGCAGAAGGGTGTTTGGAAGGGGACAGCACTGTTAAACGGGGAGGAGTGTTGCTGGAGTCTGCATTGGCTGAACTGGGAACCGGTTCTAGGGAAGATTCAGAAATCAGAGACATAGTGGAACTAGTCTGCAAAAAAAGAGATAGAAGGAATAAGGAGAGAAAAAGATAATATGACAGAGATAAGGAGAAGGAAAAAGAAGGCACAGAATTAAGCATTATAAGAATCCTGACTTCCAAATCAAAAAGCCATGTTGACCCAAATCCTTACTTCCAAGAGTAAGGAAGGAAAATGAGACACCAAAGAGCAGAACCAGTATGACATTGTACCAATCTTCACGAGTTCTACAGCCACTGGGACCCTTTTCCTGGGGCCTCCTCCTCAGTGACAACTCAGTGTTCACCTGCAGCTGTGATGGGGGTATAGCACAGCCACTGCCAGTGCTGGGAAGCCAGCTCCACTGGCAGGAGTGTCTCGACTGTGAATAAAGGTCACGTTAACTTACAGTAGGACATGTAAATTTTATATGCCAAAGCTGCAAAAAATTCAATCAATGAACAGAACAAAGCATAGTATTTTCTTCTTGATACACTAATAAAATGCTCCAGTTGGCTGAGTTCATGGCAGTGAAAGCAAAGCTTCAGGGCATTCACAGCAAGAGCAGATGACACGGGCTTTGTTCTATTCACATCACTAATCTCACCTTCGAAGTGACACACACTGAATCTATACGAGCCTGTCAGTCATTCCATGCCCTTGTGAGCATTGCTTAGGTGGCAGATTAGCCTCTACCCCTTAGGCCAAAGACTCCACATTGACATTGTAATAAAATCAGTATTAATTTTGATCCAAAAAGCATTCTAAAAAGAGCAACTAACACAGAGGGTTTGGTTTTCCTTGACTTACAGGGTCTTTTAAAAACAAAAGATCATGGGTCTTTCTTCCCCCACTTCCAATGGTTCCTGACTAAACTCTAGGAGACAAAGTGGTACTACTCCTTTTTCTTAGAAAGGGAGACTCAGAACAGCGACTTGGACGAGATCACACAGCAGGTCAACCTAAGACCAAGACTGTGCCTTCTCAGTTTTAAAAATGTATCCACAAAGGATTTCCAAATCCAAGAGCTATCAAGACCTGCTCTGACTCTTAGGCATATTTTCCAGAGAAGCCTAAAGAAGTCAGACGCTTATGCTCTGAGGTGGAGTGGCACATAACTTCCTAAGCCCCATGTATGCTGTCTTGGTCTCCATCTACCTTTCTGAGATACTTATCATGAAAAAAAAGATATAATTAACCAGAACATGCAGAAATCCTGTCAGTAAATGGAAGAGTAATAACCTTCAGCTGACCTGAGCTCCTACCATGATCAGGGACCAGGAGCTGGCACACACGCACATGCTTGTAAAGTCACACCAGTAGTGCTACAAGGAGACTGTTCTCAGAAAGGAAAGAGCAATAAGAGACCAAATTTCATTACAGATTGCTCTTCCCCTCGAGTAGCACAGCCAGGCTACTGTGACCAGAGTCACAGCTGAGAGGAAAACGACTTGCAAGTATATTAAAATGAGGGAATTTCCCAATAGTGCCCTCTCCCTGTATTTTGCCTAGGCTGGGTACACCTGTAAAAGTAACCTGGTTTGATGCTGTGCTTCACACTTGGTTTCCAGACTTCCTAAAATGAAGTCAGTAATTTTCAAGGCAAGAGTAATGTTTTGCTCAAACGTCAATATTTCCAACATATTGAAACCATACTAATTCCAAAATAAGAGCAATGGGTGAGCACTCAACAGTAACAGAACAGTTAACTACAAGCATCCAGCTATGCAGTAAGCAGGCATCACATTACACAGAAATGGCAGAGGGTAAAAAAACAAGTGCACTAAGTAATGTCAGTGCCTGATGACCGATGAACCAGATAACCAAAATCAAATGGATTCTGTAAGCAAAAAGAAGGGGCAACAAATTAGGGTGACCAAATATGATAAAAGGGTAATGTATCGTCACCTTTTACTCTGGGGTACAAGGCAAATCAAGCATCAGTGCCCTCCACTCCTCCCACCCCCATCTATTGCAACTTCTACCAACTCCAACTAATTACACACCATATATGGGGTTTTTATCCTATTTCCTGTAGTCACACACAGGTCTGGTACTCAAACAGCAGCCTTTCATATTCCACCTTTCCAAGGACTCCCCTTGTCTACCTTATATTCTGACACTGGTACACACTAGAATACATTTTTACAGCCAGGTTAACACCCCCAGCTGGCACAAACAGAAGAGGTTTAACCAAACAAAAAGGACTGAAGGAAAAATGAAGCAACCTGGAGGACAGGAAAAATGGAAAGTAACTTTAAAAAAGTCAATGACATCATTAACAAAAGCAAAATTATTACAGAAGCCATGTTCTTTGTGCTCCAGGAAGAATGTTTAGGCACAGATGAGATCAATGCCTCACAAAAATACCAATGCTGTGCTTAAGAAAGATCAAATCTTAAAATCTTGCTGCATTTCAGTTTGGTCTCTGAGGTCAACTGAAAACTAAGCCAGGAGTACAGGTGGTATATTAGTGACAGCAGCTCATCTCTGTCATGGAGGTTTTACTGGAGATTCTAAAGCTTCTTCTCAAGAGTGCAAAGTATGGAACACCCACACTTTAAAATGTCCACTCCCTGTATCTTGAAAAAAGAAACCTGTGCTGGGCAAGGTCATTCTTGGTTGCCAAGAGCTCACCTGGGAGCAAAGGCTGGGCCACACCCTGAGCTTGTTTCCTTATAAAAGCAGAAGGGGCACAAGGCCATAGTGCTCAGCTCCCACAGCACATGGAAGGAGCAGGGCAGGGAATGCCAGAAGCACAAGTGGGAACTGTCTCCAGCTTCACAACACTGCAGTGTTCCAGCCAGGCTGAACAGAGCTGGGTATCCTGCACCACACTCTAGGACCTCAGAAGGCCAAAAAAGGCAACACTAAGGTGTCAATATTTGTAATTGACTAAACACACACTACAGTAAGTCTAGAGAAAACACTGAGGAACTCCCAGATTCTCACCAATTTAGGTGCATGTGCCAGGAATGGCAGACTGAATTCCATTCCAGCAAGCACAAGGCAAGTGAAGCTTCTCAGAACACGTATGCTCAGTGCTGGGTTCTGAACTCACACACTTGTCACAACTCTGGGTATTGTACTAACCTCCATGGGACCCACAGGCACAGAAGGAACAGCAAAACTGTCACTGCATGTTCTGTACCTCTCCTCACAAAACACTACTCAGCTCTGGCTGCTCCACCTAACATCACCTAGGAGGGTATGGAAGTCAGCACAGACAAGAAATCTCAGAGTCTTCCATACAGGGATAAAACAAGAGAGTTAGGAACTGATTTAAGAGAAAGCAGATATGTATGTAAAAAAGACAAACCTAACAAAGAGATTATCCTGTACATCTGCTTTCTCCACCTCTCTCAGAAGAAATCCAAGTCAATAGTTCAGTAAGACTATAAGCAAAGCAGCTGACAGTAGAAAGTGAGAAGGTATTTTTCATTTTGCTCTGACTATGGGTAAATGAAATCTCATGAAAACAACCTCCACAGTTCACCATGTAGTGCAGGAATGGTAACATACCCACATGAATGAAGAAAAAGTTATTCAAGTACATATGCTGACACTGAATAGTATTTGCTGTCCTTTGCCCTGACAAGAAGCTCAAACTTTAATTCCATTTTGAGGTGAGTAAGAGATTTTGTTTTAAGATAAAACCTTTGAAATCTCATTCTGTCTGCTGTAAAGGCTTCAGTGCTCACATCACACGCCTGGAATATCCATTCTCCTCAGGGAAAGCACATCAGGATAAAAACACACTCCAGAGAGGAGAGTCATCCCAGAGAACAGAAGGGCCTGGTCTCTGTCAGTAAGCAGCGTGGTGTCCCATGCCTCTCTCCTTCTCATTAAGTTGTAGCACAGCAAAATAATTCACTCTGTACTGAGCAGTAACAAAGCTCATTATCTCTGGCAAACAGACAAACTGCAGGACTGAAGGAAAAACAGATCCCAGAACTGCCTCACCCTGCCAATGATGAGAATTTATAGCAATAAAGGACACCTACAGCAACCAGAAAGCACAAATACACCACAGGAAGTTTATCAGAGTAAATATGAGAGGTAAAGGAGGCATTCTGGAGACCAACCAAGGTCAGCAAATGTGGTTAACAGGCAAGAGTGGGTAGGGACAAGATGAAGCATTGAGCTGTCATGACAGGGTACCTTAAAGTCAGAGAGAGATGCCATCAGCTCATCCAGTTCTCGTGTAGCTGAAGAAGCAGAAATCCGAGTCTGCTGCTGACTGGCCGTGACACGCTGGGGGCTGCTCACCTCACCCTGGCTCACAGTGATTGCAGGCCTGGCCAGGGGGAAAAAATAAAATAAAATTTTAAAAAGAGTATGTTTAAACCTGGAAAGGCACTCCTAGACTTGAAGTCCCACTGTTCCCCCAAGCAAGCAGAGCATGAGTTCATCAGCACAGCCCAACCCAGCCCGGCTTCCCCAGCACATGCAGAGCCTGCCTCACGTGTGCACACACATCCCATCCGCTAAGAAAGAGATGATGCCTGAACATTCATTTTATCACACGGGGCATTTGTGGTCAGCTGTAAATCTGAGCTTGAACAGTCCACCTCTTATGGATGACTTATGCATTTTTCCATCCAGAAGCAGATTCATAAGCACCAGCATCTTCATGCAGCCTCCTGACTTCTCACCCTTCAGACAAAGCCCATCTTCCATCCATCACTCTCCTGCAGCAGCTGCCCCTACACTACAGTCACCATTCCCCCAGGAGCCCATCCTACCCCACCCAAGCCTGCAACCACCCAAGCATTACTCACACTGGACTTGGCACAGAGCTCTCCAGCTCATCCAGCAGGCTCTCCACACTGGGACGCACATCTTCGATTCCACGTGCACCATTTCGCTTTGGCTTTTCTTTTGTTGGGGGTGCAGCCTTCCCTCCCCCTGAGCTGCTGTTCTCTGGGACAACATAGTGAGGGCCAGCCACGTTGGGCAGTGATGGGCTTCTGCCAGACTCATCTGAAGAAAGGGGAGCAGAAAAAACCATTCAGAGCCCCATTCCACACACACACATGATAATCACAGGCAAGTAAAAACATTGTCCAGAAATCTTGTGGAATATCCATCTTCGAGGATATTAAAAACTTAACAGTGCAAGGGCCTGAGCAACCTAAACTAACTTCAAAACTTTAGTTAGAGGCAGTTTTGAAGTCGGCCTTGCTTTGAGCAGGGTGCTGTAGCTCAGACCTCAAGAGATCCCACCCTCACTAAATGAATCTTCAGTTAAAGGCTGAAGGGGTCTCCCTCACTATGGATGTTGGAAAGAAAAAGCAAGCTACTATTCTGAGAATCAATTTATCTTCTCATACCAAATGTCTTCCTATTCCTTACCTGTTGTGAAGCCACTAGCAGGAGTATGCTGAACAGCATTCAGTTCCAGAAGGAGTCTGTCCAGTTCTGAGAGGTTGCTGCCCAGAGAGGAGCTGGTCATTGTGGGAGATGGTTCCGCAGACTTCTGCTTGTTTGGGAAACTGAAGACAAAAGGGAAATGTAAAACTTCTGCATCAAGATACAGCAGAAGGATGGAGGGAAATTCATTAGGCTCCCAAAGTCCATATGTGCTGTGGTCTTTTCAGGCTGACACTTTTAGCTCTAGGGGTAAAGAAGACACGTGCTTTGTGACACGACTGAACACAGCCACTGCTATTCTTGTAAATTACAAAAATAGCATGGATGGACAGGGCCTCTGATTTTAGGACTATGTGCTGCCCAGCCCTGTAGGAAAGAGTTAAGTGTCTGTAGATAAAAACACATAGAACAGCAGCAGAACCATTAGCTCACATACGGGAAAATGACTTGTTTCTGCTGACACCACACCAAGCAGCAACATCCTCCTCCCTGAGCAAGGGAATGCAGGGCTAGCACAGACTGGAGAGACAGAGGCAAAGCACAAACCTCACGTTAGTAGCAGAAACTGAGAAGCAGCAGGGTATGTCATAGCCTCTTCAACACTCAAGATCTCCCCACGTGCTCACACCTTTAATTTGGGGAACTCTAATCAATTTATAAGAAAGTAACTTGATATTATTTTCTACTGTGTTAAATACACAAGCATGTATAAAACACTGGCTGTAATTACTGCTAGTCTTATATGAGTGATATCATTTACCACACAGAATTGCAAACTGTTCTAAAGCAGAACTTCACATCAATGCAGTGACATTTACAGCAGTTACACTGTAGTAACAGTCTTTCCATTTTCAATGGCAGGAACATTTTTTTCTCCTGGTATTACAAATGAAGAAATAACTTTTAATGCTCTAGAGGTTCTTATTTTATCAAAAAGATACTTCCCAAATCCAAAATGGGAACTTCTGCCCTGTGCACAGGACTACATTATGCTCAAAAAGTTAATATCTGGCAGGTTAAGGACTCTGACACCTGTAACACCAGTGACAATTATGAATTCCATAAGGGAAGTTTTCCTTCTCTTCAGGTTGAAAAACAAAATTCACAACTGCAATCTGAGAACATACTTCACACCAAACCAATACACCAGCTATAATTCACACCAGAACCAAGCCATGCCAGACCCTTGTTCAAGAGGACTTATGGCTGTAATTACCTTCATTTCATACTAATTGCATGCAGTCATCTGAAAAAAAAGGCAATTACTGTCTCCATTGGGCCATCTCTGGCTAGGCTGCCCAGAGAGGAGCTGAGCTCTACCAAGAATTAGATCTGGTTGGGAGCAACTTCCTGCTCAGCAGAAAGAGCTGGCATGGTTAGATTATGAGTCCAAAGAAACACCTGTCTCCAAAGTGTAAAAAGGTGCCTAGGATGAATTTCTGACAGCCTCTGCATCACTTATCCCTATGTCAGCAGAAAGGTCTGTCCTACTGTGCAGGCTACTCCTCTAACCTCTCAGAGTGAGAGCAGCTGCCTTTGCAAGTGTAAATTTGTTATCTAGCAATCACCTACTGAGATGGAAGTTTTAAGAAGTTTCAATTTACCTGAAAACTGAAATCTCTACACATCCCTTCAGGCCACAAGTACTGAGTTCCCAGGGAAAAATAACCCAAAGGCCATCCACTTCCTGTAGAACTTTTGTGCTGTTTAACAGGGGGGTGGATTTGTCACTTGTGTCTGGATCATATCCTTCACAACACAACCCAGATCCTGCTGTGTCTGATGGATCTTTAACCTTCTGCAGCTGAGCAAGCCAAAGGGCCAGGTCAAAGTTTGAAGTGAGTATGACAGTTACAGTGGCATGTTACAAAAGAGGCAATCAAAACTGACACAAAGCAATGTAACACACATGGGGAGCAGGGTTTGTTTCCACTTATAGATGGCAGCTTGACCCTCAGCAGGCTCAAGTTGTGAGTCAGGCTTATCTTTTAAAAGGGACAGGGTACCTGTAGACGTGTTCCTCTTCACTGGCACGGGGAGTAGGAGAGCTGAGCCCGTCTCTAGGAACGGAGGCACTGGAGCTTTTGGCACTAGAGCTGTATATAGGAGACTGGGACTGAGGCTGTGGAAACAAGATTTGCATTGGAAACAGCAAATACAAAACAAGTATGTACACTACTGCATTACAAACCCATGCATTGACGGGGCAGAACAAAAAAAACATCTGCTCTTTAGTCAAGCCAGTCTCTATCAGGTGGGCTACACCAGGAACAACAGTTTTTCTCCTTACTTCAGACCTGCCTATGAGTCACAGCTTTGTGCTGGAAACCCCCAGCCTGCCTTCCACAGGCTCAAGACAGATGACTAACACTAATCTCATCACACCACCATTTTGTCAGCACAATGACGATGGCTTTCAAATTCTTTTCTACCATTTGTTCCAACCAGTCAGTTGTAATAAAATCTCCCACCTCCTATTCCCCTGTTCTGTTCATAGCCAAATTCACCCTCGCTTCTTCCTGTTCCATCCTCCTTACTGTCCTGAGAGATCCTGCACCCACAAAACAAGCACCCTCGCACCCACACACACCCACTCACCTGCTGGTGGCCGTATCTGGGTGTGTTGGGTTGCCACTGGTCTAAGGGGTCGATCACGGTGCCATTCAGGGCCTCGTTGGAAGGTGGTGGGGGCACCGGGGGTGGCACAGCAATCTCCTGGTACGTGTGGTTTCCAGTTGGGTAGGAGTAAGGAGTTTCCTCTGTGAGAAATACTGGTCGCTTGGAGATATGCGAGGTGGTGGATTCCAGGTCTGCCAGTAAAGCGTCTGCAGGAAAGCAAAAAAAAGCCCCCCAAAATGGTAAAAGCCTGGACTACAGCTTTGTCTGTTTCTCCTCATTGAATGTATCTGTATTAAAAGGTTTTTGGGAAGACTTTTCATCTCAGGTAATCTACCAAATGCCCTGGAAAACACTCCTGGTGCTCAGGAATGAAAGAGTTAATCAAACTTCTACTACAAAGAAAACACTAACATGTAACAAAGCAGCCAGAAAAGCTGTGTCAGTCTCAGATTTTTGCCTTAACTGGAAAACCACACAACAACAGGAACCCGTAGTCTCACTGCAGAAGTGCAACCTGGGCAAGCCTGTCCAGAGATCTACTCCAACAGGATATTGACACAGACTAATTACAGGCCCCACATCATCACAGAGTCATTTACTGTGGCCGCAGGCACTGCTTTCTGCAGGAAACAAGATCGCAGAAGGTGTTTTCTCCTGAGTCCAAGGTAGTGGAAGAAGCATGAAACGTTCAGATCAGTCAATCAGTGCAGCAGGAGGATGAATTTCAGTTCTTCTAACAAAAATCCCTCTCAGTACATCAAACAGTTAACAAGTTTCCAGAGGCTGCCAGGTAAACGCCATTTCTTCTGGAAACAATTCTTAACTAGATGGGTGGAGACTGCTCACAAATTCCTCAAGAGAAGGAAAACGTCCACCAGCTAGAAACACTGTCACTCATGCCGGGCAGAGCACCCACACCACACAGCACTTTGCAAAAACCTTATAGTCCCATCAGAGATTAGGCATAAAAAGGCGTTCCCAGCTTTCTGGATTTCTCCCTGCACATGTATCCTCTGCCCATTCCCAACCCTGCACTCCTCTGGGGTGACTCAAAGGCAAATCCTGACCTGTTGGACCTTCCAGCCCATGCACCCGCAGTGCAGTCCCTGCGGGGGGAACTCCAGTAGTGCCTGCAGGTATGTGCTGTGCTCAGTTTCCAAAGAAAGCCTCCCTGGCCACTTGCCCAGCTTTCCACTGGGGCAGCAGCACCCATGCACACCTCTGCAAGGCTGTTAGAGAGGAGTCAGTTTCCTGGAGACATCTGCGCTCTGCATGTAACAGCACCAGGACGCACCTGGCAGGTCCCTTTGGAGATGTGGCATTCAGCCAGAAAACAGTGACACACCTTCAGCAGAATTAGGAGGGGACACTCTGTGAACCCCCTGCATCTCCCTTTCCCCTGAACAGACCCAGCTGTTTTCAGAAAGACTCAGCAGGCCCCTTCTCCCGCACACAGCAGGTACTTGACACTCAGGCTGGGGGCACAGGGGCTCAGTCCGAGCGTGGCCACCCTGCAGTGTCCCCCACCGGGTCACAAGGAGCTGGAGCTGTCTGGTGGCACCAGAACAGCAGCCAAGCAACTGCTTGCACTAATGGCTGCCCACAGCTCCCCAGGCAGCACCTGCCAGCCCTGAGCCACTTCCTGAGCACAGCACTCCACAGCAGCCAATGCATTTAGCATGCGTTCAAGAAAATGTATTAGAAGAGGACAGTATTATTGCATTACAAGATGAGGAAGGTGCCGCTTTTACGTTCGCTTTTCAAAAAACCAAAGCATCACAAGAGAAAAAATGAGCAGTCCTGCTCTCAGAGAGCAGAATACAGCCATTAGCAAATTAAATACTGTGTTAAATTATTTCTATACACCTTCATTTAGTTAAAAAGATGCTCCAAACCATTAAAGTCACAAGATCTATCTTCCTAAAGGGACCGAAATATCCCAGAAGCAGATTCTCTGAAGGGAGACAAGTATTCTGCAGCTGGGGAAAAATGAATTGAATCTTCCCAAGTGAAAGAACAGCTGGTGGATTCCAGAGTGAAAGGCACATACCTCCAGGGAACTGCCGATGAACCGCAATTCCTACAGTCAGGCAGGTCCTATGACCGGAGGTTTCAGGCACACAACCTCCCAGAGAAGTGCTTGCCGAGAAGGAGTGGTTTTTGCTTCTCCCCTCCAATGACAAAGGCTAATCAAACTCCACCAGGAAGTGAAAATCCCGTGAGGGTGTTGGGCTCCTCCGGCCCTGCAGAGGGGCCGCAAACCATTTTTCCACCCTCCACCTCCAGCCCTCAGTGCAGGACCGGCAGCTGTAACCATCTCGCCACAGAAACTCCCCTGCTCGGCTCCTCTGTGTGCTGATGATCCACGGAACGGACACCCACTGCCTTTTGCCGATGACAGAGTGAGCTCGGCTACACGCACCGGTTTACTTTTACAGGTCTGCGGAAGAAGGGAGGTCTGCAAATACCAGAAGCACTGAGCCCCATGGCTGTGAAGGAGTTAAGATTAATGATTAACCTTCCCCATACCCTCCCCCTTCCTGACTTGAGCAAACAAGGCAGAGCCGAGGAACGGAAAGGGGAGGGAGGAGAAAAGGCCGGAGAGGAATCACTCGGTTACTCAAACTAAACTCCAACTTTACAACTGATACCGAAGCAACTGCAGCAAAGCACCGCCCCAAGCCGGCGGGACACGAAAGGCGCTCACACACCAGTTTCCCGATGCGAAAGGACTTCTTGTGCTTGCTCGCCCCCAAATCCTGCAATCCCGTGTCCTCCCTTCCCTGCGCCCCCGCCGCTCCAAGCTCACAGCCACGACAGAGGGAAGGTCTTCCCCATCCGCGTCCCTCCCCGTTGCTGTTCCCGGATCCAATCCCATCAGCAACCACAGCTCCCTGAAATTCTGCTGAATTGGGAAATTGCGCCCGTTTAAAGGGCCCAACACCAGCAGCAGAACGTGCCCGGCGAGGACAGGGTGACACTGGCAGTGGCACCGTCCCACCTCACGGACATCACCCTGCCAGAGGGAAGCGACTCCCCAGCCCACAGGCACGGGCTGCCCGTCGCTCCCTTGGAGGTCAGCCCAAAGAGTTCTACAGTCCAGAGCGTGACTTGAGGCTATTATTCAAAACCCAACCCAAAATTAACCGAAGGAATTAACATTTTATTTTCCATGAAGCACTTCATCCCAAGAGGTCCCAAAGTACCGCGCATTCATTTAAGATTTGTGCAACTACAAGAAGACAGTGTGATATAAGAGAGGAAAGAAAGGAGATTTATTAATGGAAAAAGATGCATCGTTCTCTTTTGCAAAAGGGACCAGCATCTGTAACCTGATGAACTGTGACAGGGATGCTGTGCCTTGTTCAGTGCTGCACCTCCCGTCATAGCACTGAGTTCAATGGCTGCTCCTTAAATGGAATATTAAATGCTTAAACAGAAATATTAAAGTCTCGATCGATTTACTGGGTAATGAAGTGTTCCTGCCCAAGGTGACTCCTGAGGGACAGTGCTGCAGGACGTGTGAATCAGCCAGTTAGCCCCCACAACCCGTAGGAAGCAGCTGACTGGGCCACCGCAAGGCAGTGACTCGGGCCAGTGCCCACCGGCACCATCCATCAGAGGGCACCACCAACACCCTCACAGGGACAGAGCGACGAAACCCAGCAGTGCCCAGCTCGGCAGTGCCTTCACCTCACCAGTTCAGCCCCGCAAGAGCCGGGAACCTGTCCCTGTTCCAGGCACACAGGAACTCTCGGCGGTGCCACGTGTGCTGCACCTCCCCACGGAGACGCGCATCTGCACAGCAGCTACCGCCCAGTACTCCGGAAACAACCACACACACTGTTCTCACCACAGCCTTACCGCTGCCCCGAATACTCTCTGCAACACCACAGACACAGCTCTAGGAGCAGAACCTCCCAAAGATGAAGACCGTAGATTTTGTTATCGCTAGAGAATAGATTTAACCATTTTGTAACAGTAAAGTAACCCAGATAGAGTTATAATGGACCTCCAAACCATTGCTCCTCCCCAGGATCACCCCTCTCTCCAGTCCCACCACTACAACAAGCTACTAACACAACCCACAGACAAAATCTCAATTCACAGACATGTGCATGGAGCAGAACCACTCCAGTTTCCAAAGACTCGGTAGGGCTCAGTTATGCATGGGCTGTGCATATAGAAATCTGTATTTTCCACTCCATTAGCAGGGTGCTGGTCAGGAGGGTGCAAAAGGAGTATGTGCTAAAACACCACCAACCTGGACACTCCTGCTTATCGTGGCTGCTCTGGAGCAGTTACACAGCCAATAAAACCCTAACTCACTGTGCACTGCAGCACACAGCACCTCAGCATGTTCACGGCTGGTCCTCCACCGGCTCAGGTAACCTGGCCAACCATCTGGTAAAGCTGTGTGCAAACATGAAACAGAAGGACAGAGTCTTCCTCCCCTCCACTGGACAACCCAAAAATTACACACTCGATAGAAATCACGTTTAGGCCTGAGGGCTACTCAAACCACATTCTCCCCAGTATGGGAGGACATTGCTGTTTGCATTCAGGTGGGTTTTCTACACAGATTTTCCTGTGGAGGAGGGACAGTTAAATAATGATACCGCATTTGACACCTTTACCACTATAAAGCACTCCAAGACACCTGGAGGTCCAGGAACATTAGTTTGCTCCTCTCTTTCCTCACTTTGGCCAAAGATTTTTATTCACTATGAGGTCCTTGGGATTCTGGTCTACAAATCCTCCACACCACTCTGCACATCAGTTAGATATGTACAAGTGGCCCTTTAATATCAACTGCATTGCTTCAAGGTAATTCCCAGCAAAAGCCAAAGCTCTGCTGGTCATTTCAACAGCTCAGGACGAGAACTCTCATGCTGACATCCAATGCATTGAACCACTCAGGAAATATCCCTCCTACCACCAAAGTAGCAAGATGGAAGAGCAGGACAAATCCTTAGGCTAAGCCCCAATTACCAGTTCAAGCTGCAGCGAAAAGAGCAAGTTCTATGGTGCACATTCCTGTGCTATCTCCCCAGCCCACGGCTCCGTGGGCCGAGAACAGCTCAGGCATTCCAGGGGCTCCAAGGCAGGCTCCTTTGGCATCGCTGCGTGTCAGCACTCGCTGGCCTGCAGATGCAGCATCCTGCAGCAGCAACGGCCTCTGTGCAGCCAGGGGCACATTCTTCAGCTTCCCACAGCCCTGTCTGTCTGACACAGAGCAGTAACACCAGCCTAGGGATCACAGCACTGCTCTACAGTCTGCAACAGCAATGGGTAACATCAGGGGCCCTGTGTACTGATGCACACATCAACACCCCTTTCTAGGAATTTGAGCTGCACTCAGCCCCCTTAAATAGGTAGAGTGAAGTTACTAAAAAGAAAAGTAATGTTTATATATATTTAGATGTATCTCCCCATGCATATCAAAGTATACTTTGCTCACTTCCCCTTTCCTGTGCATCTCAAAAATGCTCCTGGTTTAAGGTGACGCAGTGAAGCAGAACACATCATGGACTAATTCTGAAAAAACCTACATGACAAGGCATTAACAAATTCGCATTTGCCAACTGACATTAAGCAGCCTTTCAATGCTAATTTTTCCTCAAGCAGTAAATAATTTTCCACTATTCATAAGCAGTTTAGAATTATCTTTTTTTCTTTTTTTAAGTGAGGCGATTTAGAGAAATCTAAATTTGCTTTCCTCTGGAGAAAGGATTTCTATATGCAGTTCATCTCTCTTAACAACTGAGGATTATTAAGCCATGCTGACACAGCAAATCACAGCATTATCAATATAGTGAGTAGATCAAAAGGATGGTGGGCAATTTTCTTCCACATCTCATCTACTGCTGGGGAGAAAATGGAAGCTTAACTGAAGCAAGATACTTCAAATGCCTCAGATATCAGCCTTTCATTTTCAACAGCTGACAGCCACATCTGCACATGTATCAAACCACACATTGCTGTAGCTCTGCCTCTTGCATGGGACATCTGGAAAGTGAGTAGCACTGGAGACAGGATTCCTCATCCAGCCAGCACACAGAGCAAATGCATTCAGCCACAGAATCCCGTCTCCCCCAGCATCTCCAGTGCCACATGTCCCTGACAGCCCAGACACAGCACACTGGGGAATCAGGATGAGATGTCTGAGCACAAACTACAGAATTTCCTCTGCCGGAGCTGCACAGAACACGTATCTGCACCTCCCTATTTTCCTCCTGCCTCTAGTTACCCAAATAAGTAGAACTGCTGCAAGTTTTCCTGGTTTAGGCAGCAGAAGATTCCTAGAGGACTGGGAAATAGAAATAAAAATCAAGATACCCCAAAGGGCAGCTCTCAATGAGGACATGGACTTTACATGCTAATCGTGTCTCACTCGGCATCAGACGAATTGCAGACCTCTCACTGGCAGAATCACAAACCATTCTCCAGCCTTTTTTTCTTAATACCTGCAGGATGCTGAATTCAAATCCTTGATTTTTGCTGTCCCCTAAGAGAATGAGGGGAATTGCATCTCCAGAACTGAAGTCTGACCTTGCAGCCTCATCTGAGCCACCTCTTTGCAAAATCCCTGAATGCAAACTTTAAAAATCCCATTAGGTTCAAGTAAGTCTTCTCCCCCCAACTCCAGCAGTAAATGCAGCTCCAGCTCACACATAGGGAGACAGCTCAAGGCAGTAACCCAATCCCTGGCATGACAGTTTTACGCTGTGAGTAACTGCAGAGGAATGGGGAGCCTGGGTATATTTATCCTATTAAACAGCCTTTCAACAGAAATATTTGCAGTGCTGTACAAGACCTGCATCCAGAAGACTTGCTGGAGCCTTGCTAGGACTTCTCACTGCCCTGGGTTTCACTGCAGAAGGTGTGGGGAGGCCCAAACACTGACGGCAGGAATTCCCATTCTGATTTTTCTCAGCAAAATGGAAGAGCTTTATCAGAAATAGGAAAATCATAAACAGATAAAGGCAGGCATTGACTTCCAGGTAAAAGACGTTTATCAACAGGTTCTTAAGGTTCTTCTAATCAATGCTTTTAAATGCAAAAAGATCAGACTACAAAAGCAATAAAATACAAAGACCACACTGAAAATGAGACCTTAAAAACTCAAGGTACAATTAGATTCACTTAAAATCCTCAGGTTCTCCAGTTCACATATATAGAAAGCATGTAAAATACCTTGGCTTACTGTGTAAAACATTTTGAGGAGCTGACATTTAGAAGCTTTCCAAAATTTAACCAATATGTCAAGAAAGTAGTTGCAACAGAGGATACATAAAAGCTTTCAGCTTTCTTGTGAAGCAGGGGCAGACTGTTATTTAAGATACACAAAAATTCAAGGCACAAAAGAGAAGTCATTTTCCAGACCTAACAACTGCTGGAGTATCAGCACAGAGCAGCCACTGGGATTTTTACTTCACATTGCTCAGACCTGCCTAGAGAAAATTCAGATTGCATAGTCAGTAAAATAATTCAGCTCTTTCTTTAATGTACTAATGTTTAAAGCCTTGTGCTTTCTCACTATCAAGGTACTGGTGCAAGTCATGCCTTGTGTCACTGTCACACAACAAAAAGAATGTCCAAACCAGTATCAATATGTGGCATGGTAAATTACAGTAAATACAATAGCCATTAAAATTTCAAAGTTTCTCTCTACTCTCATACCAAAATTTTCCTTTAAAATTAGCAAAACTTTGCATTTGTATTACCAATTTATAAACTTGTGGGTGCTCTCAAAAAGCTTAACAGCAAAGGCAACCTCCCAGCAGCAGTTGTGCCTGGCTACCCCAGGCTGCAGGGACAAACTGAGCAAGGATTCATCCCGTGACAGCCAGAAGTGCTGTCAGAATCAGGTGGTGGCAGCCACTGTGAATCCTTCCTGTGCCATAACTGGAGTACTGACAGCCAAATCAGTGAGCCTTGCCCAGTACAGCAGCCCATGCACCCAGCTCTGACCACTATCAGCAAATGTCTAAACAAAGACAAGGCACTGCAGTGTGAGATGTGGTCTGCATGAGCAGCTGCAGCAATGACTGTGGCTTCCTTTCCCAACCACTGAGACCCAAGCTGGAGAGTCTATTCCAGAGCCTTGTGGCCAACTAACTGGTCACAACTAACATGCACTACTACCACCCCAAGCCTGGGGTTGTAAAAGAGTGTGCAAACATAGCTTTTGTGAAGCAATTTCAGGAACTGTTTATCAGTAACTACTCACTGCACATTTGGGGATGGACTGCAAACCCCTGGAAGGCTCTGGCTGTAGTTCCAGCAGAGCTGACACCACCACACACTGCCAGTGTAAGGGAAAGGCCCCGGGACCTCCCCTTCCCCAGCGTGCAAACCCAGGCTGTTGTTGGAACTTGCCCTGCTGATCACTAGGCACTTTGTAAACTAATTCAACTTACTAATCCAAGAAAAGTTTGCTGAGGTGTTGGTTTCGTTTTTGTTAGATAAACTCATTAGGTTTCTTGGAAGCACAGCTCCAACCACTCTATGACTTAAGTAGCCTTTAGAAAATGTATTTAAAAGACCAATGCCAGAACTGAGCCCTTGTTCAACTAAGTGAATAAAATTTCTGCTTTAAATGGAAATACTCTACTTTCACCTTCAAAACTTAGGCCAGAACACAAATTGTAAATCCAGCCCATCCTGCCATTAGGTGAAAGAAGTCACCTACCCTCCTGTCAGATTCCCATAATTCATCTGCAGCTCAGATGCAGACCAGAAAAAAAAGCAGCTTGAAAAGATGCAATCAGCAGATAGCCCAAACTGAAATGCTCCTTATTCTGGAGACACCCCTCACCATTACCTGCCGCTTCCAGCTGAGCCTAGGCTGACATTTTATTTAGGCTTTCCCACCCCAGAATTGTGACATGGCTGAATCCCTAGGGCTGCACACACTACATACCCACTGATGCTCTCATTTGTGCGGCTGAGCTGAAGAGTGAGCTTTTGACAGAGATTCCTGACCATAAAACTGAAGATAAGCCAACTCTGTACGCTACAAAAACCCAACAGAAGGTTGGTCTGAGCTCAGACCTTCCAGCAGATCCTGCTGATGGGCAGGATGGCTATTTGTGTGTCCATGTGCTGAAAAACCATTAACATCACCACTAGATCCTTCCGGGATCTGCCCACACCATTTCCTTGTAAATGAATACATTGCTGTGACACCCAGACCTGCAGTGGTGCATCTGTCTGCAGGGTGAGGGTGCTGGAGCGCCGGGCAGCATCACGTGGAGTCAGCAGGTTCCTGCGTGGCCCAGCAGCTGCAAGGCTCTCAAGGGCACAAGGACACTGTAGAAAAACCAGCTGACCAGTCTGCAGCTTGACACCAGCAGTCCCTGGGAGTCACAGCCCCATTCCTTGAGGGAGCACCTCAGATCCACCTCGTGTCATCTTGGATGCAACAGGCTGGGAAATCCTTTGGCTGCTGGCTCTGCTCACATCCCCGAGCTGGCAGGGAGGTAACCTAACCTTAACTAGTTCCACAGGGCATGGGATCACCAGCTCAGCATGCTGACTGAGAGACACTGCAAGTGCTTTCAAGATTGAGTCAGCACAGTTTCCTGGATGAAACAATACAAACCCACAGCACTCCCTGGCCTACAGACCAAGTTATGTGAAGGAACCACAAATAATTTTCCCATAGGACCAGAATTTTTCCACTTAAGTCTTTGAACACTAAACTAGACTCCAGCTTAAACTGGGTGAGAGAAATGAACCACTACCTACAAAAGAAAAACACATAGTTATTCTGCCTTTCTCCAACTTCCTGATCAAAACTTTCATCCCCTTTCCACTGTCTCAGAACAGTTCATTAGGTGGCTGAGATAATGGAAGTCCCACAAAGTACGTAACTGCTTTTGTGGTCAGAGATAAATATTCCTCAATATGTCAGAAGTGTGCTTAGCACCCTCACACTGAAATTGATTTGTGTTTTAAGGCCCTTCTCCTAGCAGAAGGGAAAATGCTTCAGAGAAACAAAACACAGTTTGAATATACTTTTTTGGTTTTCAGACAAAAAACTGCTAAAACCAAGTGTAGCCTTTTGAAGTTCTTCAAATTAACCTCAGCTGTCCACTCCACTGCCTTGCCTATTACATTCAAAAGCCAGCAACAGAAACACCAGGAAGAACAAACTCTTACTGGCACTGAAGATCTAAGGGCAGCATAGAGGAAAGCAAGACTGGCTGTTGTATTCTGCACCTATTGCATCCAAGAGGAGCACTCAAACGGCAGCAGCACTGTGACAGCTACTTTCAGAGGCTGTTCCCTCCCAAAGGTGTGTCCTTCCATTTATTTCTCATTTCCAGAAGTGCTGGGTTATTTCCTGGCACATACAGCATCTTCTTTTTTATAGCATGGCTTTCTCCACATTTGAAGTTAAAAGAGACATCTTATATTTACTTCCTTCAGTTTATAGTCCTGAGCAGTAAAGAGCTCATGCCACAAAAAAACACCCTATGCTAGGACTGGCTGTCTAAAACTGAACTCAAGTTCCATCTTACTAAACAAAAATGTTTTCAGTTTCACAGCTATCAAATGCTCCTGAGAATGCCAGATCCAGCTACACAAGCCTTGAATGCCTCCAGAGATTGATTCATGGTTGTGTGAAGCTGAAACAGAAAATAACCTTTGGAACCTTTGTGTGGTTCCTTTCTACCTGGATTCACTGGACTGTCAGCGTCCTGAATAACAGGAAACCATTTCCAGAGATGGAAAAGCACAGTCAAAAAATTCTTCCACTGCTCCATGAACAATCTTCAGGAGAATGAGGAAAAGTTTGTCAAGTGTTTGTACATCACAGCTGCAGCACATCCTGTGACACAGCGCATGCAAAAGCTGAACTGACCTCAACGTTTGCACAATGCTGAAGAGCACAAAGCTGGGCTCTGCTTCACTGGACAGAGAAGTTGGAGATTGCACAAGAGCAGGATCACAAGGTGATACGTAGCCGTACCCAGTACTCCAGCTCCTGACCTCCAGGGATTCAGACCACTATGATTTAAGTATCACTGTCCTCAGATGATTATCCCACCCACAAGTCACAGCACTTACCACATGGAAGTCTTTTTTAGTCACAGCTGTCACAGCTCCACACCCTAAACCTAAATCTCCACATATTCCATTTTGTATTGATAGAACTGGCTGTGGCCTGCAGCAACTGCAGGCAGTGAAGTCTTGCAGCCGCTGCACCTGAATCCCAAGGAGGCTCACAAATCAGAATCCTCACCCTAACATTCACACTTCCTTTACAGCACAAAAGAAATGTACCTTTTAGAAATGGAGAACTGAGATGCAGTCCTGAACAGCCCAACATAACATGGCAGGTCCATATTATATCAGAATAGAAAGGATTCTGACTCTCAGGCCTGTACTAAAAATATTTCAGTTGGAATTTCTCAGCCTGAATTTGCAGTCTGCTATGAGCTCCACCTGCCAACAAGTCTTTTGTCAGAATCTTTTCCTTTTGGAAGCAAACTGACAGTGTTCAACAGTTAGTCATTCTGTAAAAGATCACAAGAAACAACTATCTGCACAAATTAGAGTCTCCACTTCTCTCCCTGTGTGTCAGCTGTGAAATTGGAAACAGCTTTGGGCTCCAAGGAGGGTAAGTACAGCCTCTGACAGTCTTCTCCTGGAGTGGCTCTTCTTATGCAAGATCTACTCCTGATCTCTGCCTGACAGCAAACACATTCTCAGGCATTTCCAGGAAGTCTCAGACAAAGGCAGTAGCAAATGGCCGATCCTGACCCAACTGTCTCTGGGAGGGAGATGAATTGGCTCAGACTAAAGCGAGGGACATTGCTCTGTACGAACAGGAACGAAATGGCATCCTGGACAGTTTGGTGGGAGGAACAGACTGGAGCAAGTGTAAACATTTTACACAAACAACTAAACAGTTAACACCTCACTACTGACCTGGGCTGGATTTTAGCCTACATTCTAGATGGGAAAAAAAAAATGTAATAAACCCAAATCACTAGTAACCAATACACTGCTATTTTTAGTCCTTTATTTATCCTTATGCATGCAAAATATTAAGTTAACCCTTCTCGTGCATGTCAAAAGAATTTTCATTTGCTGGTGGCTTCCCTCTGAAAGTTTCAAGAAGTCCAACAGGATCTGCTCTCCTCTGACAAAACAAAAAAAAAATTCCAAACGCCAGACAAGCAGCCACTGAACTGACCCCTCAGGGAAAATTTCCAGGGCCAAGGCCTGTGGACAAAATACCAACTGCCTTGTATTCCTACAGGAAGAGGGGCTCAGCCAAGCCAGCTATCTGAGGAACCAGAGCCTTCCTGCTACACCAGCGTGCAGCTGCTCCACAAGCACTAGGTCAAAACACAGCGCTGCCATTCTGCAAACATCTGACAAATCTGGTACAAAGGAGATCTCCACTAGACAAAAGAGCCCAAGGATGGGAATAGAAGCAGCAGGATACAAGCCACTGGATTTTAAACCACAGCTCTGGTAACAGAAGCTCAAGGCTTGAGTGCAGAGGTGTGCAGCACCCAGCTACAACAAGAAACCCTCTGAAACAAGCCCACTGAAAAGAGGGTAGACAAGGGCATTTTTTAAGCCCTGCACTGGTATTTGGTTGAGATTTGTACAACTGAAAGTTGTCATGAACAGCACTGGGCATTACAACACATGCTGATCCAGGACGGGATCACTCTTTCAAGCAGCAGCTTAGTGTGAAATCAACAGTGGCAAATCACAAGATCGTGAATACACAGCACTGGTCTCCAAATCTCTGGGCAGCAGCAATCCTGGTGTGCTTGTGCTTCAGAGCTCTCAGGTGGAAAGGAGAAGGGCGTGGGTTTGACCTCTCAAGGGGACCCCTCACAACAGCTGTAGAGCACTTCTCAGCTTGGAGATCATAATTTGGTAAGTGCTGATTCTAACTCATCTAGGGAAGGAAAACGTGTTACATCAGGGTTTATAGTGCAACAGAGCACAGGAGTTCCACAGGACACTGAGCACCCTGGAGCAAAGGATACAGTTTCGTAAGATGCAGAAAGGCAAATTAACAGCTCACCACTGCCAAAAATGGAGAGGTTTTACTCCCTCTTCCAGACATGTGCTGCTGCCACTTACTTGTGCAGGCTCTGGCTCTCACAAGACCCCTCTGTGAGCCAGTCCAACAGAATATACACCCAGTGGAAAAAAGCTGACTGTCTTCTTTTGGGTCAGGGAAGAGATGAGCACAGCAGTCAAGAGGAAGGGCTGTGTCCACATAGCACACAAGGAGAAAGGATAAGTAAAAGTAAAGCCATCTCCCCCTTGAGCAGCAGCAAGCCCTTGTACGGACTCAGCCAGCAGCAGGACCACCAGCTCAGACACCCCAGCACACAGGCCCACACAGCCAGTAACAACACTGCTAAGGATCCCTGTGATCCTCTCCGTCTGCTTATGTAAAAACGGGCTTGGACACAGTCACAGACAAAATACTGTCAGAGCTTGCACATTCCAAGTTAATTATCTGCCTTTTTAAAAGTAACAGAAACAGGAAAGCATGTGGACCCTATTACCAATAAAGGGAAGAGTAGGATTTGCATGGTTATGCAATAATAGACATGGAACTTGAGGGGAAAAAAATAGCATCTTTTAAGCTGTGGAAATCCTATCCAAACAGCATAAACAGATCTGAATATAGACCCATCTAGGCAAAGTGCCAGTTACAAAATTTGAGACACACAAAGATGATGAAATAAAGGACTGAAATACTAGTGTAAATTCTGAATTCATTAAAAGCATTCTGAATTCGTTAAATGCATTAGAAGCACAAATTCTGCCAATGAGATGTAGAGTGCCCTGGCTACCAGCAAAAGGAGGATCCCAGTAATAAAGAATGGGGACACTAAAGAGACTCTGTAATCATACCCATATTTAGTACAGTCTTATTGAGGCATTTCTATCCTGAAGGCTTAGATGGGATATCAGAATGCAAACTTGACAGATTTCAGTCCTTGAAACGTATACTTCTTGTTAGTTTCAGCAACTTCCCATTCAGAAAGTAACAAACATAGCTCCTAAGAGCATAAATGCAAAGAACACTCAACAAATGCAAATCTACCCTTAAAAACACAAGGTATCTCAAGTTTTAAAAGCCTGTGTCAATATGGAGATACAGAGTCCCAGCAAATCTCACCCAGATAAAAAGTTAGTATATTGAGATATAAATAAAGACTTGCCAGCTTGACCTGTCAACCACTCTGAAGTGGGTTGTTTCCTTTTTTTAAAATGAGAACTTGTGTCAAATGTCATATGTGGTTTAACTGGCTTGTTAAAAATCTAATTACTACGGAAATACTCTCAAAATGTTTCTTTTAAGAAGTTTTCATTTCTGCAAGGGTTCTCTGCAACAGGGTGGGAGCAGACTTGGAAGCAACACCTAACTCTGTAAGCCAAAAAGTGTAAGTCATCATCAACAACTGACTTTACACAAAGCGCTGCCAAAGCACAATGTAAACTCACAGAACAGGGCAGGGGGAAAAGACAACAAAATATTTCACATTTTTCAATTGTGTGGATCTTGGTACTACTCATAACTATAATAGGTAGAAAGTTTTAAAATGAAGCTTTCAGTCTGATGAGCACTGCACTGTAACTTAAAAATAACCCAAGTTATTGCTGATAGTGGGCAAGCAACAGCTTTGAAAGACAACAGAGTACAAGGGGCCAAGAAGCACATGGTTAAAAATCCAGTTAAAGCAGCTTCTTTTCACTTTAAAAGCAGCTCGTAATAATGAAAGGAGGACAGTGTTTCAGAAATTAATGTGGGAACTGGTCTCCCGGTCTACTTTGGGAGATGTGGGTGGCAATTCGATGGAGACTACTGATGCCTCTATAGCTGCAGAGCTCTGACAGTTTATTTTTTTTTTTTGTATTGGCAGAAGAATGTGGCTCAAGAGTTTCACAATGTCATGACATTGGCCCGCTGCAAGAAAGAAAATTGTTAAACCTAGACAGAAAACTAACATTTTTAGAACTGGATTATATTGGAGCCAGAGGATGGAGAAGAGCTGGAGAATGTTTAAGGTTTTCTTATCTCTCCCTGCATGAGAAGGTAGATGACCCATCATTGTACCTGTCATCTGGCATCATGATACAAGTACCAGTCACAAGTCTCTTGCTTGTTTCAGCAGCAGCAAGAGAAATAGTGAGGATATTTTACCAAGAGCAGTATTAATAAAGCAATTAAACGCATGACAGCTTCTTCATCTCAGTGCCCTGAACACAAGTTGTTGTTGTTGTTATTTGATAAAGAAAAATTGTATTCTCTCAACCAAAGGCTGTTACTCACAAGAGAACTCTTGACCACAGAAAAGAACAACTGGGAAAAAAAATTACAAAGACTAAAGAGAAAGCAGATTTTTGAGAGGTAGGGATGAGTAAGAGAGACCGATCTCCAGCACTGACCAAAAATGGAAATGGCAGCAATACTGAAATAGAAGCAGCATGAGAATAAACTTCCCTTTCAGAGGTACATGAAATAAATCCTCCCTCAAATGACTTTCCAAAAAAGGGTTTTCAGCATGATCTCTCATTGTCCCTCCACCAATCCCATCATAAAAGTCACCAATCCTCTGAGGTAACTGGACTGTTTTGCACTAGTCTAGAGAAGTCAAGATTCCCAGTGCCTACATTTCTGCTTTGCTGAAAATTAAGTTGACTTCTTTGTCTCAGCTCATCATGTTCTTCCCTGCTATGCCCTAAACTAGGGCACAAAGAAATGAATTTTTCTATCAAGTACCTGGATGCACACATATTTTATATGGACATGTACTCACATCAGTTTCACCCCATTACTGTTGGCTACTTTTAAAATGAACCTGCTCCACCTCAAACCACACTGGCATCCACAGCCCTCAGAGAAACCCAGGGACCAGGCTCTGCCACTTACACATCCAATGTACAAAGACAACATCCCACACATGCACAGCAGGGCAACTGCCCCCTCACCAAGAACAATATTCCACTTCTTAGTGACAAATCCAAGCCTACAGTGTTTAAAGCAGTTGGAAAATAGAGAAACCCCAACTCCTTTCCCCTCTCCAAGATAGAAAACAAACAAAAAAAAATAGCTGTTTCTGCCAAGCAAGTACTGAATACACTGCATTCCATTTCATTAAAACAATTACTCAAAAGCCAGCCAAGAATTACATAAAGCTTCCTCCTGCACCACCCCTAGCCCCTTCCTTCAACCCCTCCTCCCCAGCAAACAGCCTCCCAACCCTGCAAGGACAGGACCACACCAGAGAGACACCACTCCAAACGCCTCACATCCCACTGGCTCTCCCATTGCACATACAGCATTTTCCAGACCCAAGCAATACAAACAGGGGGCTCCAGCAGACAGCCCAGAAGGTCTCAGAGTTTCACATCACCACAGCCATACCATGGTGATCTGTTTCAAGTAGGTTTCTCCCTCGCATTTGATGGGAAAGTAGCATCCAACAAATGAAGCCCTTAACCAACCCTTACAGAAAAATGACTGATAACTTAACAGATTTCCTCTCTAACTCACACCAAGGCTTTTAAGCACGACCGCAAGACAGAAGGTGCTGGAGGCACTGGATTTAAGCAGTTAGGAAGTACAGGAGCAGCATGCCAGAGCAGCTGTGAGGCACTGCCCAAGCAAACTGCTCAGGACAGCCAAGCAGCAAATCTCAGGTTAAGCACATGCAGGATGGATTGAAAACTACAAGCTTAGGGTTTTAAGAACTTGACTGACAAATTCATCTCAAACTCCACACAGCCATTCCACAGCTCTGAGCCTGACTGACAGTGCTGAGCTCCTCATCTTTCACAGGAGAAATAAAAGGCAGCTTCTTCAGGCCAATGCAGCGCACCCGCTCACAACACTGAGTTGGCCACTGATAAGAGATTTTATGACGTGGATGAAATGGCATTTCGTTCCCTCCCCCAGTGCTCCAGCTCTCTGCAGGGATCCTGTCTAACTGCTGGAGCTGCTCACAGCCAGGCAGAATAGTTCCAGCTGTGTGTCACACTGCCTGGCCAGGCCTACACAGCCCAAAAAAAAAGTCTCCCATATAAAACCATAATGATCAGGAGCTTCAAACCAGAAGTACTACTCTAGGCACCTTACTCTTGGGGATCATCTCTGCCCAAAAGGGGTCATTTGCTAGCAGCAAAAAAAAAAAACCCAAAACAACCCAAACCTAGTCCTAGGGCAGCTGCTGGTGCTGAGAAACAGGGAGCAAGGGGTGCAAGTAATGGTGAAACAAGATGAGCAGCAGAGACCAGCCAAGCCATCATCTTATTCCAGCTCATGGGGCACCAGTAACCTCAAGTGACATGCAGTTAGCCTTAGGCTTTTTTGTCTGACCCAGCTGAAATTAGTGGCTTCAACCCAAAAGAAACCTTTTCACAGAGAAGCCCTGAATTTGTTCAGAACCATGAAAGAGGATAAAACAAGGGAATACTAAGCCCCTAATCCACGGCAAATCATTTACAGCCCTCTTGCCCATGACCTTTTCTACCTCTGGCTTCTTTTATCACCTCTTGCTCTTATTAATTAAAAATGAGCCTAACCACAGTCCCTGAACCACCACCAACTTCCCCATAGCACAAAGTGAAATTCTCTGTTCACTTCAGCAATGTGTTCACTTCTTCAGCAATGGAAATGAAGCAAGATCCTGTGAGGCATCTAGACAGACACAGGATTAATTCTGTCTGCCAGCTCAGTTCTGTGACAAAAACATGGCACTGGTTTATTCCTGGAGCCCCCATACAGTCTGATTTATAGCTGAGCCATTTAAAGCACAATTCCCCATGCAGAGTGTCATTCAGAAGGTTTATTCCCTGGAGTGCCATTTACTTTTTTTGATGTTCTTCAAATTATTTGCAAAATGTTTAAACACGTGCAATAAACAGTAAAAAAACCACAAGAAATCAAGCTACACTCCACTGCATGCTGGCAGCCAGACACTCAGTACCTCACCCAGCACAGCCACCTATGCAGATGCCCACATGGTCACAAGAACACTGTGAGAAGTGGCACGACAAGCTGCACTGGACAACTTCAGACTCTCTCATCATCATTTAAATAACTTGAACTGAACTTGTTCACAGTGTAGAGGCAGTTCAGCTCAGGGAAAAAGGAGCCAAGCACTAACAATGCAGGCTGCCTCCTCCTGTGGCCTGCCATAAGTTCTCTTGGCTCTTCAGTTTACAGTTGTCTCAAACTGCTTAGATAAATTTCCCATGTAAATCCAGAATAGTTACTGTCTGCTAAAAGAAAAAGCTGCATTTGTGTGAGCAGAAAAAGAGTTTGCCAGACTCCTAAACAGCACAAACACAACCTCAGGGACTCAGTTCCTGTAACTGAAACACCAACACCAAACTTGTTCCACAGCACTCCAGTTGCCATTTCAACTTGTTTGCTTCATTGGGATTTAAAAACACACATGCACAGAAGAGAAAGCATGGATTTTAACACCCATTAGCCAAGGGCTGTCCCCAGCTAGCTGGTTGCTGCTGCTCTGGGGCCATTTGCAAAGAGAATGAGCATGAATGGGAAAACCAGCTAGAACTGATATGAGAAAGTCATCACCCACCTCCTATTTTTATGGTATATCTTTAGCACACAACATTCTTTGAATGACTTCATGACTCCCTGCGGTAAAAGGAAAGACTTGGGTAGAACTACTGCGGGGAACTTGGAAGGGAAAGGAAATCTTTTCTCCCTACTCACAGCCTGTCATAACAGGGGTTGAAGAAAGGATGAGCAATCAGAAAGTCAGAGAGGGAACATTCAACAGGGCTGAGAAAGAAATAAGACTTGTAAATCTAATTCAAACTTGCCACTGTAAACTTTTCCAAAAGCTTGAAAGAGGCTTTTCAGCTGGAAGCTATTTCAGAAACACAAAGATCTCAACCACCATAAACACATTTTGCAGGTAAGGAGTAATTACCCCTGTTTCATAGACAGAGAAACAACATGCTTAAAGTTAGGGTACATTTTTGAGGCTGTGGATAAATGGTTACCTTATGCTGCATTAAATATCACCCACAGCTGAAAGAGGTGGCCTCACTTCCCAGTCCACCATCCATGTGAAAAAATTACTTTGAGAAGAATCAGCCTGCTGACCCAGTTAACCGTTCAACAGTTATTGTGGACACAAGCAAGGGAGATGGCCACAGGGAACACCTCAGCAGCCAGCAGTTAAATCAAGTGAAACCAATTTGAGATCACAACTTATTCTCTAACCTATCCAACTTCAACCGAAGCGGAAAGTAATGGTGCCACTTCTTGTTTCTACTCTGCACTACTGGATGTAGTAATCCTGCCACAAATGCGACAGTTCCCTACTTATCATTTTAAAGTGCAGTATCCTAACAGTCATGACAACCTGCACTCCCAGGGTTTGGTACTAAACCTCATTTAGTTAGGACAGGCCTGAAGTGGGTAAGGAACTCACACCCTAAACTTCATCATCTTATCACAGCGTGAGAAAGCTTCCCACAGACAATGTCTCACTTTCAGGCAGCTGGAATAGAAGAGCATCTTCATTAACAGCTTCCGCATCAGACAAAAAGGGACACACAGGATCAGTACACAAAGAGGAAAGTGTAGGCTGAGACCAGAGCAGGAAACTGGGACCAGAGATCCTATTCACTCACACTGATTTTCCACTAGCACACACAACTGCATTCACAATCTGCTCTGGCTGTCTCCAAAGCTGCATCAGATTCTGGATATCACAACTAACACATCAGCTCAATTCAAACAGATTTGTTTTGTGGCCATGAACAGGCTTTTCCCCCCCTCTAGTTACAGAGTTTTAATATAAGGGATTTACCTGTCTGCCTGAGCAGCAGATCAGAAAATCAACTCTGACTAAACAGAAGTACATTATTAGTCCTTGTTCTGCTGCCAGAGTTTAAAATTTTTCCTGTCATTTCTACAGTTTCACAACCTGTTTCATATAATAGATAGACTTCAAAGGGCAAAAGGCGAAAAAGGGGCCCAGAGAAACTGAAGTATCGTGATTCCCTAGAAAAGAAAAAGGAGAGAGAGAGAGAGAGAGAGAGAGAGTTGAAAGTTGAAGATGTATGAGAAGTTTCCCATTTGCTTCTCTAGTGGCCGAGATGGTGTCGGAGGATCAGTTTTAATCAGGAGGGCAGCTGAACACTTGGGATAAGTTGACCTCTCCCAGCGAGGGACAAAGGAGCTAAAGACAGCACAGAGTCCAGCCTTTCCGTGGAAATAGAGCAACAAGAAAAGAAGCCTCTCTCTGCATCGCACACTGCTTGAGGCAGAGGACTCCCTGTCTGAGTTGCTCAGGACAATGAAGTCCCTGTTTTACGAGGGGTCACAACAGCTAAGGAGCTGAAACAAGTCAGAACCCCATTGTGCAGAGCATTAGTTCTGTTTACAGCCTTCTCGCCCAGCGGCAGGAAGGACTCAGAAATCTGAGCCAGTAGAAAGCCAAGGCACCAAATTACTTTACCAGTGCTTCCCCCAATACCATTTCCTGGGCGTAGCTGACCATGAGCAATTTCACAGAAAACTTTTAGTCAAGTGAGCCCAAAACCCACAGCATATGACTCCCAAACTAAAGGAACTGAGTCAGAAACCGGCAAGCATCCCTCTCTGGAGAGGGACAGACCACACTGCCCTGCAGAGCACAGCAATCTTCCTAATGTTAGGACAGATGACAGATGGAAGCACATGCACCTCCCTCCACACTCCCATGAAAAATCAATGGCAAGACTGCTCTCTTTAAAGTCAATCTTGAGAGGATTAAGCACTGAAGAGAGGGTGGATTAGAGTTCCTAAAACAGAGGAAAACAACTAATAAAGCAAAATCTCTTGTGCCCCTAACTGGAATGCACTCAGAATTTTGAGGCCAAATTGCTAGACAAACCTTACACAAAAGAAAAATCTCCTAGAAGTGAGTGAGCACACCTAAAAAAGCAGCTCGCAATCCAGTTCACAACCAAAACACTGCCATAAATATGTCCCCATTAAATAGATACAACTTCCTTGTAAAACACCTTTTGCAAGCTCCAGTGAATGCTGTTTTGTTTTCAATTGCAAAATCCAGTTTAAAAATATCTGAAGCCTTTGAAAACATTTTTTTTTTTTTTTAATAACAGTAGAGAAGTGAGAATTTCATCAAATGAAAGCTTCTAAAAGCCACACCATTTCTGTTTGGAGTTACCAAAAGGTTTCCTAGTAGTATTTGCAAACAACCGTTTTTAGAAAAAGGCTGTAAAAAACTTTTGGAGCCAAAATCAAACAGTATCTGACTAAAGTAAACGTAAAGTTTCTCTTCTCCTACTCCTCTTACCATAAATATATGGCACATTACAAAAATTAGGTTTCTTCCTCTCCAACAAGCAGATCCTAAAGATCTGTTCCCTCATACTACTTGGACAAGGTAGCACCACTGAATCAGTAACTCATCATCCCATTCAGCGTCTCAGATTGTCTGAAGCAAGTATGTGTGGATGGTCACTTGTGTGCTTTGGTAATCCCCTGGAAGGGGCAAGAGCCCCAAGTCAGGATTCTCACTCTTTAGGACAAAGCTGTACTCTCTGTGCCAATTTACAGCACTGCAGAACGGTAAACTCATTCAGCAAACTTCCTGTCAAACTCCAAGCATATCCGCAAAATGCACTTCCTTAGAGAGCTGGGAGAGACAATCTAGACAAGCCTGGCCAGCTGCTCTCCTCCCCCTTCCCACCACAGGCTGTTCTGGTTTACATCCAGCCTCAGCACTGTGCGTCCTGTGCCATGGAGGCTCCCCCAGAACAACAGGGGGCACAGCTCCAGCCTGCAGAAAGTTTCTTGTGTGAGCTTCTTCAACACGGGGGGAGGGGGTAAAAAGGGAACAAATTTTTTTCAACTCCAGATGAATCCCCAAAGCAAGATAAATCCATTCTCATACATTTCATAACCTCTCCAGTCCAAGCACAAGACTGAGATACTTCTGGACCTCCATTTTACCGTGGACATGTACACACTGATCAAATTCTCCAGCTCTAGGAAGAGGGAGGAGATTTTTGATAAAGGCAGGGAGTTAAGGACAGACACACCAATGGTCTCTGTGAGGGGTTCCCTCAGGCCCAGCAAGGCCCTTCACTCACTGCTCATTTCTGCACCACACAGATTCAGAAGCAAGGTGTGGAAGAATCTGAGCTGATTTTACGTGACATCAACTCTGAACCTGCAAATCCCAGCTCAATACCGAACTCCTTTTGGGCCAAAACTGTCCCTGGAAGCAGAGCAGCTTTGTCCACATGGCATTGTGCCTGAACCAACAAGTCCTGCCTAACCAGCTTGACTCTGGACAGAGCCAGTGCAGACGTCTGTATCCATGGCACAGTTAATCCACAACTCAGATAATCCACCCATAGATAATGAGGAAAGAAAAACAAACAACTCTCACTTGAGTTCGAAAGTCTGACTTATTTCAGGGGAGCTGTATCAGCACAGCACTGTTCCATTATGTGCACATCCCAAGGTGAATGGCTTTAGAGCAGTAAGTGAGCCATTTTGGAGCTAACAATGATTCGCAGAGGGAAAACAGCTGGTGTGCTTTTCCGTGGTGAATTCTGTACACCACAGAAAAGCTTAGAGAGAGAAAGGGTCACACTTTTTTTGTTCAGCTGCTTACTGTTAATTAGATCTTGTCCAGTCTGAAAGGCTGCACAAAAACTGAGACAGACGCAGTGTAATTAAGACTTGATGAAATCAAGTTGCTCAGACTAAAAGTTCTACTTTCCAAGTCAGAGCACAACTTTAACTTTTGGTTGTCCCAATACACTTTAGAGCTCAGAAGAACAAACCCGGCACAATTTCAGATCTTTTTCACAATTTCTTTGCAGTTCACCTCTAATTTTCCTACAGAGGAAAGAAAAAATGTTAAGGGACTGCAGTAGCCTATTCCATCAACTGGGAAGTCACACTATTACTGTTCAGGAATTCAGCTGTTGCAGTGGGCAATAGTACAGCTACCATTGTTTACTGAAGAGCATGCTGGTGATACACTAAACTGGCCCTACACAGACCTGTATGCTCACCTTGAAGGGCCACTCAGCAAGTTAATACACAGACTAGGTGAATCCTGTTCTGACTAGCAATGCATTCCTGAACATGCTAGGAACTTGCACCAAATCTCCAAGACATAACCAGAATGAGGGATATGAGAAAAGGTAAACAGAGCTCTCTCCACTTAATAGAACAATAACCATCAGAAGAAGCTGCAGTAGAAATTACTTCTGTTTCCACCAACAGCTACTTCACTCAAGCAGAGGATAAGGTTTCACTCCCCAAGGATGAATCCTTCATGGGCACACCTTTCACCAGAAAGCCATGCAGCAGATGGACTCCTTGCCCTGGAAGTTTTATCATTACCCCAATTCAAAGGCTGTTTTCTGAAGGTGTGACCATCAGCTTTATGCCAGCACCGTAATGTGAGCATCCAGGTCCAGGAATAAACCTGCAATTTTCTTGGACTATATGTCAACAGAACGTCTGGTTTCTATTAAAGGTAGGATGGAAGTAACGGATCACAGCCCCTCCCCAGTGTCTGATTTAATCAGTTTCATAAGCGGAACTCAGTCGCCCTAATGCCTCCCAGAGCACAAGGGATTTTGGCAGATCCACACCCTTTCCGGCTTGGTACCAAAGGAACTCAAATTCTCTAGATGTTTCCCTTGAGACCAGCTGCCTGACATTTCTCCATTACACGGTTTCGGGAAACCGTGTAATGCAGCACACCTGGGAGAAGCAGAGCGAGGACAACGATGAGCTCCAAGCCCGGCTAGGCTCCGCTGACCCGCGAGGGCTCCCCACTCCATACCCGCGCAAAGTTCAGATCTCGCCCAAGAACAGGCTGAAGAGGCTGCGGCGGGGCAGGGGAGGAGGTGTTTGCTGAAACCCGAGTAAGCTCCGCGCTGCTCCGGGCACAGCAGCGCAGGGCGCCCTTCCCGGCCGGGATAGCGACCGCCTGCCCCGGCTGCGGGCGGCGGCGGCGGCGGCCCCGGCGGCCCCGGGACAACCCAGCTGAGAGGGGCCGGGTGCGGGCGGCGGCGCGGAGAGCCGGGCTGACTGGCGCGGTGCGCGGGGAGCGACACGTCCCCGGACGCCGCCAGGCGCGGCCCGAGGGGCGCA
>WAAE01010074.1:414004-465607 GCA_013400495.1 Nicator chloris
CCCCCTGCCGGCCGCCGCGAGAGCTGCCGGCCCGGCCGCGGCGAGCGCAGCGGGGTCCGTGCCCGGCCCCGTTCCGGCCCCGCTGCGCAGCCCCGGGCTGGGAAAGTGCCCCGGGAAATGCCGGGCGAGGCAGCAGAGCCGCCACCCGCCCGCCCGCCGGGCTCTGTCCCCGGGGCGAAGTCTGTCCTGCCGCAGAGGAGCCGTCCCGCTCGCCTGCGGCCCCACGCGCGTCCGAGACTGAGCAGGAACGCGACACGAACCCTGCGCTGTTCACTGGAGGAGCAGGACTCTTTCCCAGAGGAATGTCCTCCCAGGGCAGTGATGCAGCCGCGCTGGGCTTGTTGGGTGCTGCGGTAGGGTTGTGCCCCAAAACCTTCAAACAAACATTTCAGAGCCTCAGCTGATTTACCCCATCCCATGGACGCTGGGCAGCAGAAACCTGCCCTGAAAAATTTTTCACAAGCTGTGGCCACCATAAAGGAAAGTCACCAGCCACTTCTCCTTTGCTGTGTTCAAAGACCGTAACAGCCCATCTGGATTTCTCATATGGTGATCTTGAGCCGTCATTTCCCACCTGCTTTTCCTTTCAAACCTCTATAAAACAACACTCCAAGGCAGCAAAGTCCTCACTTTGTCTGAGCCACAGCACAACTCAACCTCATCAGAGCTACAGTTTCCCACTCTGCTCCAGCCAAGTTGATATGGCAGTAAATGCAGTTGCTCAGCCCAAATGTTCACCTCTTAATCTGATGAGAGATACACCAAAAAATATCAGTGTGGGAACTGCCGAGGATCCAGGAAACATGACTCTTGTAGCTCCTTACAAAATTACTACCAAGTCAGAGAATGTTCCCAGAACTGAACAGCACATGTCCTATTGTTGAGCTGAGATTACGGAATGGTATTTCCATAAAACAGAGACCGTGAGGTCAGTTGTGAGCAATCTCCAGTCCTGTATTTTCACTCTCTAGGCACAAACATGCCCAGTTTCCTCTGCTAGCACAAGTCAGACATCATTATTTCCTGTGTTAAGTCATGCTTTAATGGGAATTATCGCTAGAGGGGCAGGGAAATATCTCCTCCCTCATCCCAGTCAATGCTTACAAATAGTCAACGACCTCCAAGAAATTCATCCCAGCTTTTACTCCAAATCCAGGACTTGTCAGAAAATAATATCCTTACTGAGATCTAAGTACAACACAAATATAAGCAAAGACTTCCGTTGCTTGCTTCACCATCCACGCCAAAGATGTCACCTGACATCCCCCTTCCTGGTTTCCCTCAGCAAAATGTAAAATATTATTTGGAGGGACTATTTTTTCTCCAAATCCATCACTGGGTGTATAATGAAAATTTCAGGATGTACGTCCCCAGGTGCAGCAACATAAACCACTAGTGCTGACTGGTCATAGAGCAGACCTAAGGTCATTAGAAACATGTCCTTTCCTGGGGTCCGTATGTTTCTTCCAGCAACATGCGACAAGCATGTGCCTCAACTTGGCTTGTATTTTTACCTCTGCATAAATAAAGTGCCTACTGTGCTCTGTTCATATTGTAGCCCGTTATGCAGTTTTTTATTTTCAGCTTCCTACGATGTCCTTTGGGAGTCTGGAAGTGAATGTAAAACAGGAAAGCAGTTTCTATTGTGTCTCGGGGCTAAAATTAAGTTGTCATAGTACCAGTTAGGGTTGCACCCACAAGAAATGGGTTGTGTCCAAGCTGCTTAGTGTTAAAAAACAAAAAAAAAAAAATAAAGTCTATTTGCTTCTAAAGCTTTGCCTATGGCTTCAGCACTGCTTTGAAGGGGTTGGGGTGAGAAGGCAGGGCTGTCCCATGAGTGATACTATCCTCTAGGCATACTGCTTTTAAAATCAACCTGCTCATAGCCAGGTGCTGTTCATAACTGAATTCTTCACACATTGACATTTCTTACTTAAAATTGCCAGCCCCCAACCCTCCTGTGAGAGCTGAAGGAGTAGGGGCAGGTAAAACCCCAGCTGCCAAGACAACTTCTCAGTGGTGTGGGCTCAAGCTAAACTCACCCAAGCAATGCTCACCCTGTCCTTCCCAATGCCTTGAACTCGTTTCCTCATCATCTGCCTGCTCTCTGCCTCAGACTCTTCCTGACTCATGAACACTTGTTTGCTGCTAGAAATACACAGGCCTTTCTCTTAGGCTGTGCCCTGTGGCTGAGACACATTATGATTTACCCTTGTCTTTCATAGAAGGTGTAACAAGAAGTTATCACCCCCATTTGCAGATGGGAAACAGGGCTGGGAACTGGAAATGAAGTTAGACAGTGAGGCAACATGAACAAAAGGTTGGACTTTAGGGCTTCCTGACTCCACATAATCTGTGTCCAGAGTACTTGCTCAAGGAATCTTTCCCTCTTGTTGAAGAGCCATTTACCAGTTACAGACCAAGTCCCTCAAAGGGCAGCTTAACCCACTGACCACGCACAAGACTCTCAGAGCTGATGGATTAACGTTCCACCAGTCCCCTGTCATTTCAGACTGGCTGCCAAACAGAGTGATCCAAGTTCATTTCACAATACCACCAAAGAAAAGCATCGTTATTTGCCCTCTATGTCAGAGAAGAGAAAAAAAGCTACACTGGCTTGTAAGGCATATTTAGAACTTACCTGTGCACTTTCCAGAGGGTGACTTGAAACTGCAGAGCAATGACAACGCCTTCACTGCAGTGTGTGCCCTCTGTGCTGTGCCACATGAACATCATGGAAGGGGTTTTAGCTCTTTCTTCAGGTGAATGCAAGAAAAAAATTTCAGTCAGAGCTTTAGGCTTCAGGCAATAGCAATAAATCACAACATGCAACTCAAGGTCCAGCTTCATGCTTGTTAAAAGGATCTCTCAGAGCAAAATTAACAAACTTGGTTTCTGACATAAGATGTAGGACATGACACTGCAATGCAGATTGAAAGCACCACACCAGGGCATTATCACAGACAAAACTGGCAGCAAAGATGAGAAACAACCAAGTGATAAACCCAATACTTATCAACACAGTTTATAAGAATCAAGAAATTACCTGAAGTGTATGACTCACTGCAAACTACATAAATAGCCTTTGCTATTTACCAGTGTGGCTTATTCTGCCAGAAGGTAATGGAATCCCTATTCTTCAGGGTTTGATTTCAATTGATATTGCTGGCAATAGGAACAAATACACAAGTACAAAGGCAATATATGAGGTTTCACTGTCACTCTTGGTCACTGTTGTGTATAATACCCTGCCATGACTGAATGTTATAAAAAAAAAATTAAGAGGAAACACTGATGTTCACTACTAAGTTTTCTACTCTACTGAAGTTTCAAGTAGCTGCCCAGCTCAGGGTCTAACTGGCAGGGCAGCAGCATCCAGATGGTACAGGTGGATCTGATTCTCTGGCCATACAGAGAATGTCAGAGGTGAGCTGTCAGCAGCAGAAGGTACATCTCATACAGAGTGACAGAAAGCAGCTGCTTCCAGCTGCAGTGGAGCCGGTGTGCAGTGGTCATTAGTCTCCCTCTGAAGGGTCTGCTTAGCTATTAAGTTGCTGCAAATTAGGAAAGGATGGGGTTTACTTATGTACTAGGAGTTGACACCAGCAGTTGCTTTTTCCAGAGGAAAAGTTTGTGATTTCTTTGACCATAAGGAGCCTTTTTCTTTTCTTTTTTTTTTTTCTTAAAGCAAGTGATGTCATCAGAGAAATGCACACAAAATGGAGCTTACAGTACTTTACACTCAGTGTTCCCTAATAGGTTTTCTGGACTTGTGCAGCTAGGGAAGCACGATTCAGACTTTTATTCTTCCCTGCCTGTTGAGAGGCTGAGCTCTCCTAAAAGATCCTGCTCAACAAGACCTACTCCAGAAACCTTTCTCCAGCACCTAAGCCCCTCCACTTCCATTTTCACTGACCGGTTCCCTTTTCAGCAGCTTTGAGAGGAAAAGAAACGAGCTTTTTTATGTAAAAGCGCCTTCATTTTATTAAGTCGCGTGTTTAGCGACAGCCAACGGTAGCAGCACTGAACTAGCAAAACCCTTATTACCTCTCGTAATAAAGCACTGCAGCCTAGAGGTTGAAGCGCGCCACAGAGCAGCTCCAGAATTTCCAAGAGGATTACCGTTCTCAGACTATTTTTTACCAGACTATTCAGTCTCCGTAGAGACTGTCAAAAATTGCCAATGCCGACTATATTTCAAGTCGTCATGGCGGGGTATTGGGAAAAGTTTTCAATTAGCAATAATCGCGCCTCGGATTAACCTCATTGGCTACGATACTGCCACTGCGCAAAGCTAACTTGGCCATCCCGCCGCCGCCCCCACAGGCCCCGGGGCTGCCTCCAAGCTCGGGGCGAGTCCCACCGCCCTCCCGCTCCTCCCTGCACCCCTGCTAGCAGTGCCCCCCGCCCGCCCCGCGCCTCCCGCGCCCCGCCGGGACCGGGGCGCTCCGTTCTGCCCTCCGTTCTGGGCCCCCGTCACAGCCGCGAAGGCTGCTGGGAGGGAATATGCAAAGTAAGCGTGACGTCAATGCGGGAAGCCTCACGCGGAACGAGGGGGCGCCTTCGCCCCCGCGCATCCTCCGCGCGTCCCCGCCGTACCGAGCCTGGGCACCCCCGCGCCGTGAGCCCCAGCCAGCCCCGAGCGGCCACAGCGCCGGTGAGCCCCATCCCAGCACAAGTCCTTCCCGAGCATCCCCACGACCTGCTCCAGCAAAAGACACGGATTGTTGAACCGAGCGCGCTTTTGGATAAAGACTTCGGTTCCTGCCTTTTCGTGCTGCAAACATGCTGCAGGAGGAATGGGTCAGTAAAACTTGGAAATGAATAAACCCAGATGCTTGATCAACGCCTCTTGTGAAGATAAACTTCAAAGACTAGCACATATTTCTCTCTGCATACCTATCTTTTGACCACACAAAATCCGCCTCCGAAGAGGCTCTCAAAAATTGCCAATGCCGACTATATTTCAAGTCGTCATGGCGGGGTATTGGGAAAAGTTTTCAATTAGCAATAATCGCGCCTCGGAATAACCTCACCGGCTACGATACTGCCACTGCGCAAGGCTAACACACCCCCGCCGCCCTCCCGGCCCCACCGCCGCCGCGGCCCCGCACAGGTCAGAGCGAGTGGGGATGATCGCGCTGTCCCCCGCCCGCGTCCCCCGCCCGCACCCCGCGCCGCGCTGCGGCGGCCGGGGATGGACCGGGAGGCGACGGCGGCAGGGACCGGGGGCCGGTGGCACCGCCGGGACCCGCGGAGGTTGTCGGGAGGGCACTATGCTAATGAGCGTCTGGGAAGGCGCTGTTCGAGCCGGGGGCATTGGCCAAAAATCGCTGCTTTCCATCCCGGGAGGGAGCGCACGATACGGAGGGGGCACACTCTCGAGGAGCACCAGGGAGAAACGGCGTCTGCCGGGTGCCACCAAAGCAAAGTCATCACCCAACAGTTTAAAATACGTTTAAATTCCTAAAGTATAAATCACTGAAAGTTGTTTACACTCACGACGCTGCCAAAAAGAGGGTTGCCCTCCACAGGAAAGCCCAGGGGCAGAGGGACAGGCAGGGTGGCACTGCACAACGAGCGAGCAGGATGCGCTTCTTCCTTGTGATCACAAAATTACACGCTGCTTCACAGACACTCGGGCTCACCTGGTCTTTGTAAGAGACAAAAAAAAAAAAAAAAGGGTAAAACTTTCTGCAACGTTTTGAACTGTTTAGCAAGAGCTCTTTGGTGAATGCATTTGAAAAGCAATCCAAATCTTTAGAAAGAGTCCATTGTTTGTAAGACTGCTGGGCATCCAGTGCACCAGGCTGCTACCATGCAGCGGTCTGGCCTTCCTCATATTATTTGTTCCTCAGAAAAATAAGTCTCCTTTGAAGAAAAATAAAACAAACAAAAAGGCACACTCCTTATTGCCAGGCAAACTGTACAAATTATCAGGTGATTATTGAGACTGAAACGTGCACCAGGCAGAGAGGCACAATGGATTCCTGCCAGGGTGCACAGAGTTGGCAGCAGACAGGTTGGCATTACCCTAATTCACGAGCTAGAAGAGATGTCTTTAACAGCCCTCAGTGGATTTTTCTTCCATTATTTATTTGGTCACATTTTAAGCCTAAAAGATGTTAGTATCAGTTAAAAGAAAATGCATCTTTTATAAGGACAAGCATTTTACTGCGTTTTACCAAAGCTATCACATGCATTTGTATCAAATGAATTCGGATTTTAACCTTAAACGTTTCCTTGAGGGCTCCTATGAAGCTCTCAGCGTTTTCAAATTGTCTCAGGTGTTCGGATGTTGGGAACACCTATCGCCCCCCTCTGCCCCCCTTTGACACATGGGAGTTGTAGTCTTTGAGCTTAGGGCTTATTTTCTTCCCCGTGAACTACATTTCCCAGAGGGCTCCCCGTCCGGCAGGCCAGCCTTTCCTTCCGCGGCCGGGCGCCTTCCGGCAGCACCATGACAGGTGAGTGTTCCGCGTTATTCACCGGATCTCTCTTATTGCATTAGCCGGGTTCGGTTCGGCTGGCACTCCGCCACCGCCAGTATCTCAGCATGAGAGACACGTGAGAGCCCATATGACGCGGGAGTCCCTTTGGATTTCTGGCCTGTAGCCGTTTGTAGGATCCTGTTTTTCTTCTACCTTAACCTTGCCTGATCTTTTCCTGTGGAGCGTCTTGGGTGTGTGCTAAAAACAAACTCTCACATCTCCATAGGTACGTTGAAAGAGTTTCATTTGTTATGTAGTTACATTTTTTGAATCTGAGCTCTTTCATTTGAAAAGCAGCTTTGTATTTGACAAGAAATATTCATCCTTTTTCTTTTCCATAGGCCTTACCTAGTTCAAAGCAGCTTTCAAATGTATCTGTAATTTTTGCTTTCTCTCTCTTGTGAGCCAACCCCTATTACATTTCTATTTCATTTTGCCTCTGAACATTTCCTTCTGAGAGATCTTTTGATGATAAGGGGCAGGAATGAAGAGTTTTCATCAGTTAAAGTGATTTAATTACCATCAAACTGGCTTAACAGCCTTTGGGGAGCATCATGGCACAAATTACTCTCAAAACAAATTAGTTTATTGGGAGACTTTGTCCCTTCTAATTAATTCATATGGGAAATGAAACCTCTTCAGAGGGAATGCCCTACACAACTCCCGCTAAACAGCAAAACAAAGGAAAAATCATTGCAAACAGAATCACTGCTTAGATACAAAAAGCAATTCAGACTATGGAGTCTGTCCAGTCTTCCCTGTGTTTCAGCTGATGATGACAAAAAGCCTTGAGAACTGAAGACTAACTGAGCCAAATCTACTCTTTGCCACTAGCATCAGTTTAGTATCACAATGCTTGGAGCTGAAAATGGAAACTTCAGCTGTATTTAAGCCCTCAGTTGCCTGTCAGTGCTAGGTCTTACAGTAAATGGAACAATATTTAAATACATCTGAAGTTTAGGTGTTCAGGAGATCATCCCCTTTTATCAGTAAATAAAGTTCATCCTCTATCTTCCACATCTTGTACAAGCCCCGCTGCTTAGGGAGATTTAAGGAGGCAGAAATTCCAGACCCTCAATTCTCAGGACTGTTGCTTTCAAAGCTTTTTGAACATTGTTTGCAAAACCATAGAGAGACCCAGAAAAAATAGTTTTAAAGCAGTGAAATGGAGAAAGAACTGCAGAGCGATGGAAAGCCCAAACAAAATCAAAGTCTAAACCCATCCACTTGTGTCTCAAGGTCCTGCACACAATTCCAGACTACTTAATCAGCAAAGCCATCCATCCTGCCTGTCCCCAGCAGGGCATGCCATTGCTCCCTTAAAGCAGGGTGTCCCTCCCATTCCTACCTGCTAGGCAATTGCTTCTGCCCCACACATGTTGGATGATCCCTTCTCTGTCAGAAAGCCCCTGTGTCTGCTGGAGAAGTAAAGCAGTGCCCCTTCAGCTCCCCACTGCCTCTGGGGAGGTGGCACCCACAAAAGAGGAGGTGCCAGAGGCATTTAAACAGTGCCCTAATCATCTTCAGTCCCATTTCAAGGCCTGTTCTGCACCAGGCCTTTGGGGAAAAAAAAAACAAAAACAACCCACAAAACCAAAACACACCACACAGGAGTAGGTCCCGTCAAGGCCTTTGTCAGGAAAAAAAACAACATGTCAAGGTTGTTTTTCTCTCCCTTCCTACAATATGTGTAAAGGATGGGGTAAAAATAAAAGACTGATTTGGAGCAGGCAGAATGTTAAAAATGCAGAACAAGGGGCTCTTCTGGGGAGGAGGCAGCCAGTGCCTCTGGAGTGAGGTGCTTTGCCTTCCTGCCATTTCCTCTCTGGCCTGCTGCACATACCTGGGAAAGACTTTGCATACACAGCTCTTTCTGGGCTCTGTACCAGTCCTCTTAGGCAGCCATCCTTCACACCAGGGTAGAACAGCAGGAACCCTGCAAGTCAGGGCTGTTAACTTTGTGCTCAGTGTTCCCCTCTTCCAAAAGAGCATACTGTCCTTGGATGGTGGGCTTTAGTTAATGTTTACAAAATAATTAGTTTCTTTACTGAAAGGAAAGCAAAGAATACTTAACAGTATAATATTCCAGAGAATCGCAAGCAAATGACATTAAGGACGTGCTTTTTGCTTTCTTTTACCTACCATGTGTTCTGTTCTTGCCTTTTAGCTGAACATGTTCTCTGCCAGGAAGTGGTCTGGAGTTTTCAGAGCCATCAGACTGCATTATTTAAGATCCCATTCTGTATCCAGAGCCTCTCCAAACTTAAGTTTCGTGCCAGCCTGCCTCCCCCCAGATCCCATGGAAGTGGAGGAGCTGCAGCACTTTGTTTCTAACTCCAAGAGACTGTTTGTAATGACTGGAGCTGGAATCTCCACGGAGTCAGGGATCCCGGATTACCGCTCTGAGGGTGTTGGGCTCTATGCCAGGACAGACAGACGGCCTGTCCAGCATGCTGAGTTCGTCCGCAGCGCCAGTGCCCGGCAGCGCTACTGGGCAAGGAACTTCGTGGGCTGGCCCCAGTTCTCCTCCCACCAGCCAAACAAGGCACACTTGGTACTGAGGGACTGGGAGAAGATGGGCAAGCTGCACTGGCTGGTGACCCAGAACGTGGATGCCCTTCACACCAAAGCCGGGAGCCAGCGCATGACGGAGCTACACGGCTGCACACACAGGTACAGCTGCTGGCACAGGGGGTTGTCAGTGCGTGACTGACAGGCAGCTGCAGTGTCAGCTGCTGAGAAAGGAGGCAAAAATGTCCATGCTGCATTCCTGGAGATGGCAGGCACAAAGCTATTGGGCTGGGGTGGAGAAAAAGATCATAACCCAGTGCTGTTCACAGCATGGTATTTAAGAAACATGACCACCACTCCATTTTTCTGGAGCATTTAATTGGATCACTTTCCTTGAAACCTGCACCCATTTCCCCTTTCCTTGGTACAGCAAATGTCCTCTTAGTAAAGAGAACAAGGGGATCATGAGAATGCAAGGATTATCCACCTTAAGCAGAGTGGATAGTGCCAGAATTGCATGGGATGTGTGGACATCACAGCCTGGCTGGGATCTCTCAAAATTTCTCAATGAAAAAGCACAGCCTGAACTGGGAGAGAGGATGAATGGCGGGGTTGAAAGCACTTACTCTAGAGCGTTCCTACAAAGCAACAGAGTAGAAAGACATCTCCTTGGCTTGTATATTTGGTAAATAAATGTGGAAAATCATGACAAGCCTCCTAAGGAACAAGTTAAAGAGTCTCCAGATCTTCAGCTGACATGAAACTCTCCATTAAGACTTTGCTCTGAATTTCAGGGTTTTCTGCTTGGCCTGTGGAGACCAAATCTTGCGTTCTGAGCTCCAGAAGGACTTTGAAGCTCTGAATCCTACTTGGAAAGCTGAAGCATTTGGTGTGGCTCCAGATGGTGATGTTTTCCTGACAGACGAGCAGGTGCGCAATTTCCAAGTCCCAGCTTGCCGTAAATGTGGTGGAATCCTGAAGCCTGATGTGACCTTCTTTGGGGACACAGTGAGTAAGGAAAAAGTCAGTTTTGTACACCAACGCCTGGCAGAATCAGACTCCATGCTGGTAGCAGGATCCTCTATGCAGGTAAGTAGGTCTGCCTCCCAAACTGCATTCCCACTTCTCTGCTACTCTGCCTGCAATGATCCTTGGTCCCACAGCTTAGGACTACAAATGGCTTGTGGATCAGATCAGCCTTTGCAGAGCTTCTTTGTATTTTATTTTTATTGTGGTTGGAATCTGGCTTTATGGGTGACCTGTTTGGGCTTCCCTGTCACTCCCTTGCCAGTCTACTTCATGCTGCTGTGAATACCTCCATTCAGACCTCTCTCTGCTGCCTCCTCCATCAGGTCGCAATTGTCTATAAAGGCAACATACTTGACATAATTCATTCCTCACTTTTTTTTTTTTTTTTACCTGAAATTTTTAGCCTTTGGTAGTTTTTTAGGCCTCATGGCACACTGCGTAAAATACCAGCTTTAGGACCTCTCATTCCTTATTAAATTCTCAATAAGAGAGCTGAAATATCTCTGCTGCTTGGGATTGTCCTTTGTATCATGATGTGTTTTCTCCACTAGCCTCTTATCTATAAGGTAAGGTAGCTAAGCAACAGGGGTTTCTAAAACCATAGAAGCTTTTGTAATCGTGTTTGTATAAGATAAATTCTTCCAGGAACAAGTTCTATTACATTATAAAAACCTTACTCTATCACTTCCCAGAAGGAGATAAAACCAAGGCTGCCTGATTGTGATTCTCTTGGCTTCAGGATACTGGATACAAATTCCTTGAGCTTGCACTTCTTAAGCTTATAATCCTCTGTACAGGAATTACTGAAATGCCTTAGGTTTGTTCTTGTACTACCTAAGCTGGGCCATGCAAGAACCATCAAAGTGCAGCATTTAAGTACATGTGATAACTAATAAAAACTGCTGCAGAGATTTACTAAAAGACAAGGGCATTTCCCTTCAATCTGCTCTGAAGTTTCAGTTTCTATGAAATTGCAAATCCTTCACTGACAGAGGTTAAAAGCTGTTCTATTCTGTGCACTCCTGAACAAAGACATTTCCTACCTGAACTCAGTGCAGCTGCCTAACACAGCATGTATGTACAGCCCTTTTCCCATTGCCAATGGCAACTATTTTATTCCTTTCTGCAACTCTTCTTTTGCCTAAGCTGTCGGTAAATTTGTCTTCTGGTCCTCCTGCAGGTGTACTCTGGTTACAGGTTTGCTCTCGCTGCCCGGGAGAAGAAGCTGCCAATTGCAGTCCTTAACATTGGGCCCACCAGGTTAGATCACTTTGCATCCTTAAAGCTGAATTCCCGCTGTGGAGAGCTGCTGCCTTTGATTGTTTGCACATGATCCAACCTGCTGAGCTTTAGTAGCTATCCGGATTAAAGTTATTTTTACAAGGTGAGTACCTTGCCTGGGCAGTCACCTTACAGGGTAAGAGTATGGGTGCCTGGCAAATGCTGACTGACAAAATGTTCCCTCACTGCACAAAAAGGTGGCTGTAAATTTTAATCTGTAATTGGTCTGCTCTGATGGGCAATGATACTGTTTCCCATGATCATAAACAAAAAACATATTAAGTGCTAGCACTCCCAGAAAATCGAGTAGGAGTATGCAGAACACTCAGTAATGTAGAATTCCAATCCATTTCTTACTATCAGGAAACTACAGGGGATCACCTGTAGTTCCAGAGAACCTGATCACAACCGTTGCCTTTGCAACTGCCAGTTCAAAAACTGTTCCTGATTGAATTGGTCCAGCTAATCCTAATCAAACACTGCTGTTTAAAATTATCAATTCAATCGATAAAGGAGCTTCTTTCTTCCTCTCCTGCAGGACTCATCTCAGAAAGTGAAAAATTCCAATCCAAGAGGCAGCTGTGAGATCCAGTGCACACCAGCTGAGGGCACCAGGAGAGGGCAGCAAGCCTCGCACGTGTCAGCCTCACCAGTTCTCTCCATTGAAACCGTCTCCACCTTCCAGGAAACAGAATGATAATGCAAAAAAAGTACTTTTCTGCCTTACCTTGCCGTTGTAAACAGTGCCTTTTCATTGACTGGGACTGGATAATTGGACTACCGTGTCTGAGGACAAAATACTTTTCTTAAAATTGTCCCCAGAGGAGAGGGGGGGACGGGGATTTTGACTGGGTAATTTGAGGCTATAGCACAGGAGGGCGATGTGGGAAACCAGGATACTGCTGGAGGATCCAGTGTCACTGGTGGGATACTGTAGAGAGTGCAAAAAGGAAAAGGAGGCAAGAGGAACTGCAGTTGTCACTTAAAAAAAAAAAGCTTCAAAATAGAAGCGGAACAAGAACACTGCTCTTGTAACAGATTATTTGGAAGCACAGGCTATCAGGCTGATGTCTTCCAGCAAGGAGAGGAAGTCAGCATTTCTCTCAACTGTCAGTTGACAAGCTAAACTGCTTCCTATCCAACCCTTTTAAAAATTAAATATTGTTGAGATGCCAGAGGAGTTACTTTAAGCTAATCTGACCAGCACTACTTTCAGTGAGGCCACTACATTTTCCAGAATGTATTTTGTGAAGATGTTATTTAATTAATAAATAGCTATGGAATATATTAAAATTGTTTAGAAGATTAAGACTATTTGCATTGTAATATTCTCTCCCTCCTATGATTTATTTAAGTACATTCTCAACAGCCATTTTACATTCATTTTTTTCCATTGCAAAAATGGAGATTGTAATTACTAGCAACTGATGAATTAAGAGAGAAATACAATTAATCTGTACAATAGGCCTCTCTCAGGAGGTAATCTCTGTTGAAAGGTACAATTTCCACACTCCTAACAGGAGATCCATCACTACTGGGTAGTGATTTTTTGTTGATCCTTAGGATGGTATTGTAAGCTCTATCAAACTGTTCACGGAGTAAAATACAGAACCTGGCACAACTAGAACACTAAATTTTTGACCTGACCTTCTTCATGAAACTACCACTCCCCTCTTCTAGCTCTGAGAGATCTAATTGTTGGGGTTTTCCAAGTGCCCCCACCTACTCCAAGTAACATGTCCTAGACTAATATTTTGACAAGAACTGTAACAAGTAGTTGGAAACAAGGGTGCCGGAGTCATCTGCTAAAAGGTCAGGTAGCAAAGCAAGGACAACTGACCACAGGATGCAAAGTTCATTTTTGCCTTGTTGCCATTTCAAATCCATGCCAGGAAGGAGCACATAAAGCACAGAATCTAAGGGATACATAAGGCATCCAATTTCTGCAGAAGGTAGAGGGCATTAAGATGCTTAAGACATTTCAAGATTTGGCTGAATTAGGTTAGAGGAGAGACAGCTTCACTTTGAAGCCAAGCAAGAACAGTTCAGGACTCCTACCTGCATTCTGCTCTCATTGAATGATGACTCCACTTTCCCATGACTCAGGTGTCTGCTGCTTGGCAGTGAGCAAAGCTCACCGATATCTCTCCGTCTTTAGCTGTCCTGTCCACAGTACAGCTGTCCCACCAACCAAAGCTATTGCAGAAATCATGCCTGAAGCACAGCAGAGTCTCCACATACACCATGTTTTCATATAGGGCTTTCCCTGTAAAAAGAGACAGTGATGCCTCCTTAGCAGAGGAGCTGGGGCTGAGTTTCTCACTATCCACATCATCTTCTCCCCCTCCTTGAAACTTGCATGACATTGGTGTGTCAAAACCAGAGGCTGCAGGTAGAGCCAGCATTTTGAGAAGGTGTGGGAGTCTTGCCAAGCAGTCTAAAACTGGAATGAGTTCTGTGACAGGTAACTAAACCTCCCACATCTACCCTTGCCTCCTCTCCATTTCTGCAGCAGAGTCTGTGGGAGAGGACAGGGTGTCCCTTCAGCATCACTCTCAGATAAGTCATTGCCCCAACTCTCTGCTGATCATACTTTTAAGCCACCAGAACAATGGTTTACAATAAATGAACATTACAATAAATTTCCTGTGCATGGGATGTTGCGGTGTGTTTCATCCCTGCATTTTTCCTATATTACTATATGTTAAATGAGCATATCTACAACAACTATAGGAGGCTGAGATGAAGAAGTTCCTTGTTTTTTCCGCTAAGTTGATCCAGCACTATAAAAATTGACTTCTTTTAGAGAAGGATCACAGCACCCCACTCCTTAACATATTCCCCAAGATACCATTTAAAAGTTTGCTCACATGAGAAATGCCTGCGAGTGCTTAAAATTCCTACACCAAAAGCCATGACATGAAGTTGGCTGAATCAACAGCTTTTGTTCTTTTTCTTACAACTGTTCCTCCTCAAGCTTGGACAGAGGAGCTGAGAGTACCTTACAATGGATTTTCCTTCTGCTCATCTGAAAGTGGAATTGGAGTAACCCAAAGCAAATAAAAGTTACTTCCTCTTTGGCAAATCCTGTCTTTGTTTCTGGGCAAATTCTCAGAGCAAACTGTAATTGAGTCCAGCAGCCTGAGGAAGGTATTTCACATGCTGAGCTCCAGTGAGGGCAGCACAGAATGCAGATGGCCCAGAGGATTTTGGTGGTGTAAGTGCAGCCTCCCACATCTTACACTCACATTGCTCCTATTGACATACCTGCTTGCTCATTACTTCTGGAAAATGACCCAAAACCCTGGTCATGGAGAACTTCGGAGGTTCGGTGGAGTGAAAGTGACTAAATCTACCATCTAGAGTATGCTTCTTCCCCTGTGACTGCCTTGAGTGTTGCCCTTTCCCAGCCTTTGCAGCAGGCGGGGAAACAGCACAGTCAAGCCAGATGGACTTTAAAACCACTGTTCCAGACTGTTCCTGCAATTCTATGTGCAGCTCCCTACCATCTCCCTTCCCACTAAGGAAAGATAGCCCAGTATCTGCACTTCTTCCCTTCTGCATCACTAACTAGACAATAGAAGAGAAAAAGAGAAGCTAAGTCTGAAGACGACAAGCAACAGCACGAGTGTCTCGAATTGGTCCCCAGGCCCAAACAGAAACTGACACAGGATCATTACCATCAGCAGAATTGTTTGCTCTCTGCATGTCTCACCTCAGCTGGAGCACCCTTTTTCATCTGTGCAATGCCCATGTAGTTAAGAGTAATTCAGCTCTCCCTGCAGAGAGTGAAAAATCTTGGCACAGAAAACAACAATAGAGAAAAAAGACTGAGACTTCACTCCTGCAGTGAGCCCACGGAACTGCTCTCCCTCCAGCATTCTATGCAGAAGCTGTGGTGCTGTGTAGGGTCTCAGAGCTCCCCCTTGCTGAGCACAGGGATACCTTGCGTTCCAGGCAATCCCTTTCTGGTTTGGAACAGAAGTACAGGCCAGCATGGCAGAAGATTTTCACGCACTCCTTGTACTCCCCTACGCTGGCAGTTCAAGCAGTCACTAGCCCTGCTCTTACTCTTCCCACAACGTTCCTCAAAGCCCTAATAAGCAGCTTTGCACAAGCCCTTCAGCCTCCCCACCTGTGCCATTCATTAGGGCCTGACACTGCATTATGTGGGAAGGCTCCCTGTGGATGGGGGATGTTTGGATTTAATGGTAGGTCTTTCACACCATCAAAGTGGCATGGAAATGAGAAGCATGATCAAGGGACCAAACATAAGTGCAGGCTTATAAAATCTGTATGGAGTAAGATAGATATGGAAGCAATCTGAGCCTTCATCTATCTATGGGGTTTATCTATGGAATGCTAGCATGCTCCAAATGCAGAACGCCAGGAGTAGGTATACTGCTCACCTCAAATCTAGATTTCCTGTTACAGGCAAAATTCATGCTACCAGTTTCTGAAATGTTTCCAATGCACCCCAGCAATCTTCCCTACTTGTGATAATACAGTTTGAAAGCGCAGTGTTCCTTCCAGATAGTGATGATATTTTACTTTTTTTCTCTACAATGAGGTTTATCACAAGGGGATTTTAGTAACATTTACTTAGGAGCTTTACTGTTCTACAAACAATAATTTCAGAGAATCTAAGCTAGTGAGTGAGTACAAGAGACCTCATCTTGCTCTTCCAGCCCTAAGAATGATTCATTTTGGCCATATGACAGGATCGCATCCAAAATCCTCAAGATTTCTGTGGAGGACTCCAAGCACTCAATGTTTCCAGAACATTCACGTACACAAACACCCCAGGAAAAATAAGCAACGAATCCTGATACAAAACAAGGACTTAATCTGACACAAAATGGAATGTCTGGCTGTGACACAATCCCTTCCTCTTTTCAAGGAAAAAAAGAACTAAATGCAATTCACTACCCTTTCTCATTATCATTCTAATGCCCACAAAGATACATTTACTTTCAGTAGGCAGGCATTGCAAGTACCTTCAAATAACATACCAAGCCAGCTTCTTCCTTCTCTACTTGTTTCTCATTTCCCACAGCACTCTCAGATCCTTGGGATCTGCTCCATGTTTCGGTAGAGCTCATTTTGATGATGAACTGGCATTCCTCATGCCCTGCTAACAAGGAGGGACTGCGTGTAGACCCTGCCCCAGGAGCTCACCCACACCTCCAAAAACTTCTGCCAGCAAAATCGGTAGCAAGGGTGAGGGGCTGCTTTGGCACAGAATCTCGGCAGGGCTGGGAAAGTGGGGCACGTACTGTCCCTCAGACGGGCTCCCTGCCTTCCAGGCCAACATTACCTCCTCCCCTGCAGCTCCTGACTGGCAACGGCGCCGAGCACGGGAAGGGCTCCCCAAGGTAAGCCCACGGGAGACCCTCAGGAGACAGGAGCACCAAACGGCTCACGCAGCGATGCCCCGGGGAAGAAGGACAGCTGTGCTGTGGCTAACGCGTGGGCAGCCTGCAGCGGAGGCGGCTGAGGGAAGGCGTGAAGGGCGCCCTCAGGAGTCCTGGGAGAGTGAGGGCGGCCGTGAGGGCGAGGGCGGGCGGGAAACCCTGAGGAGTCTCAGGAGGATGAAGGCGGGCGGGAAGGGCGCCCTGAGGAGCCGCGGGCGGGAGGGGAGCGCTGAGGAACCCCGGGAAGAGAAGGGAGAGAGGGTCGCCCTGACTAGCCTCAGAAGGATGAGGGCAGGCAGGGACGGTCGCCCTGAGGAACGTCCGAAAGATGAGGGCGGGAAGCCGCAGCCCCACCGCCCCAGCCCGCGGGTACCTGCGGGGCGGGGCACGCCAGGCGCGAGCAGGTGCGCCCCGCCCCCGTCGCCTCCAAGGGCCAATCAGCGAACGCGGGGGCGCCGCACGCGCCCACGGGGCCGTAGGCAGAGGGGGCGGAGCCTCCCTCCCTCCTCTCACGCCCCGCCCGTCGCCCCCTCCCCTCAGCGCGGCGGAGGACAGCGGCCAGGAGTGCCCGTTTAGTGTATTTATTTGTTTATTTGTTCCTGCGGCCGCCCTGAGGCATATGAGGGCGATTATTTGCAGTATTTGTCGGTGTCAAGGTCCTTGTAGTCGGGGTTGTAGGGCGCCTTGGCGAAGCAGTTGGCAGCGGTGCGGTCGCAGTTGCAGATGAACATGGCGCACTCCTTGTTCTTGCCTGGAGAAGAGAGAGGAGCAATCAGAGCCCGCGGCTCCTTCGCCAGAAGGAGCATTTCTGGCATTTCTGCTGTCACGGCGTCCCCGTTGCACTGCTGCCATCGTTTTGGGGGTGCACAGGCTTCTGCCCACTAACCCACTGCCCCCAAAGCTGTGTGTTCCAGCCAAGCCATCTCTCTCCTTGCCTCTTCCTCTCTTCCTGCAGCCCTATTTTCCAGCCTCTCTGCTCTTTACCTCCGTTCCACAACCCTGTAAAGGCTCCACTACTCATCAGAGGTGTCCAGCGGAAACTGTATAACAATGCCAAGTTAACATGCTGGTGTCTTGGATACTGCCATTAGAAGGCCTACCAGAAAAGAACTCAATCCCCTGAAGATTAGACAAGCTTCTCTTGATCCTGCCATACCATATATCTTCATACACTTTGAATTGTGGGATATATAGGGAATACTCATTCCAGTGCCTGTAAGGTGAGGTGCCCTCTTTCTAACAACCAGGTGCCCTGGCGAGAACTTGCACTGTGCCTTCCTGCCGCAGAGGTGTGAGTGTAAGACAGCCCTGCTCCTTCCTAAGAGAGGCTGGAGAACATCTGGAGTGAAGTGGAAATGGACGTACTGCTACACGTGATCTGCCCGTCAGAGCAGCTGAATCGGTATGGCTTAGTATAGGGGTTGTCCAGGATGAATCTGCAGGATTCCATTTTCATTGCCTGTGAGTAGCAGTTATCATGTACTTGGCAGCACCTGCGAAACAAGGAGAAAAGGGTTAGAAAATACCAGAATCCCAGGCTCAACTGTCCTGTAAGATAGACAAATATGCTAGATTTGCTTTGACAAGGCTCTTGACAATTAAAAAAAAAGATACCCAGCGATAAGAGGACAGACACAAAGGACCTCAAAGGGATACAGTTGTGCCAGTTCATGGTCCAAGAGGTACATAGGTACTTATGGGAGCATCTTCACAGTTGTCTATTGGGCACAGGGAAAGCAAAAGCCAGTGTTCACCCTACACTCCCCGTCAGTGCCTGGTACTGACAAGCTCTCAGCCAACACAGTCCAAGACTTGGCTGCCAGATGTGTGTGTCTCTAAATTGCCCATGCCATTTCCTAGCATTTTGCAGCCCAGCCCTGTATGTGTTGATGATCAAGCACCAGGCAGAGTCTGCAGAGCTGTGTCCAGGCTGCTGGCCCAGCACTGCTGCAAAAAAAAAAAAAAAAGCAAAGCTGGAACAAGCACACTGTGCTGCCACAGAAGAGAACAGCTACTGTAATTATATTTTATCTTAGTAATAAGGCATCAAGGTGTGACAGCGCACATCCATTTTCCCAAATCCATGTGTGAAAGAAAGCTTCGTTCACAGCAGCCAGCCAGAGAGTTTTGTAAAACGTTCACAGGCAGAGCCAGCTGAGATGAAGCTGAAGCAGGAAAGTACAAGCAAGGAAAGAGGTTTGTAAAAGCAGAGTCGTATAAACCTGTCGAGCTCGTCCACTGGAGTGCCGCTGCCCCCCAAGCCGCAGTAGCAGCCGTAGTTGGCGAAGTCCAGCAGTGGGTGGCTCTCGGGCAGGGTGCACTTGATCATTTTGCGCAACAGCCACACAGCCCTGGGCGAGACCTCGGCGCTGGCTGAGCCCACTGGAGAGAGACACAGGGTGGTTAGAGACAGGTTCAGGGTTACCAGAGTGAGGACGAGGGCACCTACACACCTGACAGCAGGAAAAGCAGGGCCAGGAACTTCATTCTCACAGCACTTGACAGAGACACTGGTCCTAAGGGAAGTGAGTCTTTATACAACAGGCTCACCTTGACATGGGTATGAGATAAAACAGCCGGTATTTATGTTACTAAATGCAGACTTCTTCCATCAGAGGCTGTGGGCAGCAGGTTGTGGCGTGACTAGTTGAAGGCCAATTGAGTTAAATCCATAAAAACCGGAAAGGCAAATATTTGCTCTCTAAATTTTTACTATTAAATTCTTGTAGTGCTACTATAAGAAGTCAGCGTGAAAGATCTGGATATTTTTAAAGGCTCTCTACTAAAAAATAGTAGCATGGTGATAGTTAAGTTGGAAGTTTCAGGCACACTAATAACCATCTGCCACTAATACTTGCATCCTCATTTTATGGTATCCCACTTATCCTTAATCCTGTATCTCTCCATGGGTTCTCCTGGCATAATTCAAAGAATAAGGTACAGGTTGTCCACTCACCTCAGATGACCATTTGGCATGAGCTCAGCTGAAAAAAAATCAAGCTGTTCTTTACTTGAAAACCACAGAGGAGAAGGAGGTACTACTATGCAAGAAACAGGAGCCAAGTGACCTAGAAAACCTTTGGATGTGGCTTAAACAAGGAGTAGTATCTGGTTTTATGTGGCCTTAAGCAATCTACACTGGAAATGAACTGGGCCTAGAAGTTTCAGCAAACACAGCAGACTTCAGTAACTTGGAGCAGTAACTTTCTCTTTCTCCAATACCAGTGAGAACTCAGTTAAGAACCTTTGGTTCTCTATGCCAAGGAATGAGGAAAGTTGGGAGCCTTGAAAGAAGTTCAAAAAATAGGTAAGAAAAATCTTCCTGGAATCAGTCAGGGGTAGGTAAAAACACTGCACTCATATTTAGATCCCAGAGGCTCTGGCATTTTCAGGGCTACAGGTGTGGCATTTTTACACACTCATATCTGGTTCCTAGACATGGTTGTCAAGTCTGCATTGATTTCCAAAGCACCAAACAAACCCTCAGCTTTTAAGAGCAGAGGAGGACACAAAGGCCACCTATCTGCAACAGCCCAATACACCAGAGTGCTCATGCAGGAAACTTTGTGCTCACCACCCACCAGTAGGTTCCAAAAGGGGTGATGAGGACACCTTCCTCCTCAAGGGATCTGAAACTACACCAGAGCACCCACAGTACCCACTGGATGTTGATATATCCATAGGACATCTAGGTAAAGCTAGACATGGTGCTGAACAACCAGATCTATTCTGACTTTTCAGATCCATTTCTGATCTCTCAAGTACTCCCATTCTGGGGCTCCCCACTCATGGGTTACCTACAGCCAAACAGATACCAAGTTGCAGATTTAAGATTCTCAGAGTTCTAACAGTATTGAAGGTTGATGTAAAGGAAGTACAGTTAGTTCAGAAAACCAGTTAGTTCAGAAAAAATAACTTTGTCTTTTGCCCACAGATCAATCTGCCGACTTTCCCTTCACTATCAGCTTAAGAGTTCTCTGTCTTCTCTGCTTTTACCATTAAAAAAAAATGTTTTCTTATCTATGAAATTCAGGAGTCTCATTCCTTTTTCCTCTGCTCTCAGTATCTGATATATTATTGGTTTCCCAGAAAATTTCCAGTCAATTGGCCTTTTTAAAATCATAAATCAACAATTCCCTACATTTTTAGTTCAACAAAAGGATCACCAAGTGTGGGAAAGCAAGCACATGAGTATTACAAGAGTGCCTCATGAGAAAAATCCCAGCAGGGGAAAGACTTTTCCAGCAATGCTATTTCTGGTTTCCTCCAGCCTGTGCTGTACACAAAGCCACTGGTCCTTGGTACCCTTGTGAGCACATTTCAACCTATAACTGGTTCCAGTTTACGGGCTTAAGCCTTTAATTATTTTTAAGACTTTTTTATAAGCTCCACTGCAGAGTTCCCTACTATTCCATACTGTTAAAATTCTCCTTTCTCTCTTTTTCTGTTAAGGACTTTACTTCCCATCTCCACACTTTACTTCCTTCCATCTAGCTTCCTTGGTCCACCACAGTCAATTGAATTCAGGGTATGAGCCAAACCTGTAAGCACCACATTATCTCCTTTTCTTAACCTACAAATACTTACAATGAAACCTCTGTAATGTAGAGAAGAGACACAATCTCTCCTTAAACCAGATCTGCCTCACATTATAAACTGGGCCACTGCCGAAGTGTGGGAGCAGAACAGTGAGTCAGAGACCTGTCTGGGGCTTATATCCTTAAGGCAGGATGCAACTTCTGAAATCTCCCCCACTGGAAAACCTCGCACCCCCAAATAATGACAGAGAAGGACAGTTTTCAAATAATTTATTAGGAATTTAAAACTGAAATCTGGAAAAAGGGTTACAGGTGTGGAGAGAACAAACACTGGAGTGTAATAACTTACTGGCTTAAAAACACAGCTTTATTTCTTTTAAAAAAAATGCCCACCCTGAAACCAGAGCCCCAGCCTCCAGGCAGTGGCCAGAGAGTGACTCACAGCCCAGCAGCAGCACAGCTGGCCCGGGATGTCTGGAGGGGGCACAGAAGCAGCTCAGCGCATACACCAAGAGGGAGGAAAGCGCTGTCTGCAGACCCAAATTTGAAGTATATAGAATAAAAATAAACCCAATAAAATGCAGCTCTTCTTTAATTAGGAAATATTTAAAAAAACAGACATACAGACTCTTGTCTCAGTAACAAAAATTATTGCTTTGTGTTTTCAGTACTGATCTGTTAAGTACCTTCTTACCTAAACAGAACTCTCCAAACGCATCGCCCAGGTCAGGACAAGTTCCAGCAGATGGGGGAGAGATAGAAGAGAAAAAGGGCCCTGTGGGCACTGTGGCCCTCCCAGTCCTTTTCTAAATGCCCATCTCCTTTACAGGGGCTCAGTTTGGGGGAAGAGAGGGAATGATTTTTAAAACTTAAGATGAAGCTGTTATTTCCCTGGGAAAAGAGTTTGGCTGCATCTTAATAAAAGGCTTAATCACCCCCCTTAACAAGGTCTTTGGTTCACTGAAATCCAGACCCAAACCTGCCCCGCATATTCCTGCTGGAGGCCTCCCCTGGCAGAGCGCTGGTTAGCAGGGGCCTGGACCATACCAGGGGAAACCCCAGCAGGCTCTGGAGAAGGGACCAGATCACCCCACACAGGACAACGGACAAATTCCCACAGTCTTCAGAACACAGAGTAAAGCAAACGGGAAGCTGCAATTCTATAATTCATATAATCCCTGAGAAGCCCTTAACCCGCCCCCAAATCACCACCCTAATGCTTTTCTCCCCTGTTAATGAATCCCCATCCCAGAGCCCTGCCCTTCAGAGAACGACTACCCAAATCTCCCCCAGCTGACACCCCTTCCGATACCCTCGCCTCTGGAGGAGGATCCCCTTTCCCAGGAAATCTTGACACAAGCGATAAAGTTTGGAGAGTGAATTCCTTTCAAAGTAACCAAGACAAGCAACGGCGGCAAAGCCCTTTCCCTAAGCCAGCCCAGAGCTGGCGCTACGGAGCCCAGGGATGGAGTCTGTACATCAAGCAATTGGAAGCAGCTTTAACCCGCTCAGCAAAACAGCCGATGGCTGGTACGTTTCACCCCGCCCGCCCCCCCACCCCCCTTTCATCTCATCTCATCAGAGGTCTTAAAATCTTACAGTAAAAGGTGTACAAAAAAAGAACAAAGTCCTGTCAGGATTCTGCTGGAGAGTATTGCTCACGCTGCGGCACCAAGTCCAGGACCTGGAGCTGCTCCTTGGAGCCAGGCTGCAGGCAGCAGCCAGGTTCAGCTCACAATATTTACATATTATACAGGAGGAAAAAGAAAACCCCAAGTAAAACTAAACCTAGGAAAAAAAAAAAATCTTTCAGCTGTAAGGATAGTGTTTTTCACTTAGCAAAATATACATTTGTTTTGTTCCATAGCGATGTCCAACATTTTCGGATCCTTGGAGTTCCACACTTTTCAAAGCCTCACATTTACAAAACAGAAACAATTAAAAACAGTTTCTTTAAAAAAAATAGAAATACAGCAGTTCCTCTCAGCCTTTGCTCTCTCTCTGTCTCTTTCTTCCCTTCAGAACTGCATTCTTGTTACATACCGTGCTTTAAAAACACTGACGACAACAACAACAGAGTTGAAAATATTCAAAACAGTTTCAAAGCCAAATAAAAATACTCCTCAATGAAAACTACCTAACACAATCACAAAGCCAATTCATAAAATATGTCTACTAGCTCGGGAAAGAGCAAACAACAAAAAGAAGGGGCAGCCCCCAAAAAAGATAAAAAAATAAAATAAAAAAATAAAACTAACAGCTAATAAAATAAATAAAAGAAGAATCAGTGGGCTGGGGGCAGGGAGGGGGAAGCGTAAACCGTCGTTGGTTAGTAGGAAAGCGAGATGATCTCCTCGGGTTCAGTCCAGTGTGGTCTGGTCAAAGGGAGAGATCGGGCAGGGCGGCAGGAGCCTGGCAGCCAGCCGGCAGTGTGCAGTTTGACTCAAGAGAAAGGTAACCTTGGCTCATCCCCCGAGGCTCACCAGGTCCTCCAGCCACTCGCTGTCCTCGGTTAGGTCACTGGGGAATCTGTGGAACACAGCAGGGGAGGGAAGGACAGGATCTAGAACAACCACAACTTTCCTCCTGGGGTATTCTTCCAGTGTGATCTGACAGAAACACTCAATACCCAAACTTTGCCCCAACACAGTCTTGCTCTGCACATCACTAGCATAGGGACAGGGCATGGCAGAGATGTTTCAGTCTTCACTGGCAATGTGCAGGCCTGGGAAACAAGGTCCCACACACCATGTGGCCTGGCCCCTGCGAGGGCTGGGACAAAGCAGAGTCCAGCCATTTCCCCAGCACTCAGCTCTGTCCAGCCCTGCCAGGCTGCTGTGGGCTCCTGTCTGTGGACACCATCCCCTCCAGTTATTTCTCTCCTTTTGAAAAGCTGGTTGTTGACTTTTTTAATTTTAAATTTTAAGCCAGCTAACTTCAATCACATTTGCAGAGCAAACAGACTATCCGCCAGTTCCCTCTCAGCCCATCCAAGGACCAAAACCAGAACTGATCAAAAACCAAAACAGATTTGCCTTCTGCTCTTCTCCCAGGAAGGAGATCAAAAAACCTCACTTTCCAGAGACTGGTCTCAGCAGCAGTGAGAACAATCAGCTGCACGGTGGAGGCTTCTCCAGTCACACAGAAGAGCCAAGCTCGTCTCTCAGGATCACCACTGGGTTGTGACTCTGGCCAACCCTGCAGATGTTTTCTCTTTTTGTGAGTGCTTCATTTTCTTCCTCTTTGTGCCAGACACTAAGACACTCTCCACTCCCAGCCTGGGGAGTGTTTGGTAGGAACGCAACCTGCCAAGTCTCTGGTGCAGGAGAGAGCCCCAGGCTGGCCGCATGACTCCTCCCACAGGCTGGGCCAGGCCATGGAGCCTCACAGCAATATCCACAGCTTCAGCTGAGAGCCTGAGCAGAGGGACCAGCTCAGAACCTCACTCCTCTCTCATTACCTGCTCCTGTTCAAAGCTCTCTTACCTCCTGCCTCCTTGGTCCCCAGCTTCAGTGATACCCATTGGTAAAAGCTGTTGCAATCAAGGGACCCTGTGAAGAAAGAGTTAAAACTCCACTCTTAAACAAAAGAACAGTGAAGAAGAATTACTAACACAACAAATTCAGTCATGGCCCAGATGACAGAGTAACTGTTTTCAGTTGGAGGTGCCAGCTCTAAAGAGTGCATCACATGTGTCAGGGACACATCACAGGATGCTGTGTCAGGGCCAAGACAGGCTCTTGGAAAGCCTGAGCTGGATTAGGGAAAGGACTGGAGATCAGGACCTTGAGTGGTGATCAGGGAGAGCCAGAAGAAACCAAGGATGTGGGCTCCAAGTGAGCTGCTGCACTCTGCACGATCCATCTTGGTCTGGGGCTCAGCAGTGGCACAGCCAATGCTGCAGTGGGTGGTATTTCATTACCAGACAACAGACTGTGGGCTGAGGGGGCTGCCCGCTGCTGCTCACCTCCCTCACCACGTGGAGACACAGCCCACTGCCCACCCCCCTCCCTCCACAGAGGGCACAGGGAGCACTCACCCCTAGGCTGTGTCCAAAGCCAGTGCTCGGGGCTGGACTGGCAGCGCTGATGTAACTGCTGACCCCTGAGTCCTGGTTGGCAGCTCCATAAAGCTCTGCCATCGGCCCGGGACTGGTGGTGCCCAGAAACCCACCGGTGCGACTGGGGGTGGAACCTACAGCAGGCAGCAGAACTACGTAGTGAAGATCCCAAAAATGCAACCCTGTCCCACCCCCCTCCCGCAGCCCCTTGGCAAAGCTCTGGGCCCCGCGCTGGGGAGGAAAGTGGAGTTACCTGTCCCTCGCACCACGGCCGCTGCAGCCGCTGCTGCTGCCATCGGTCCATATGCAGTGAGGGGGATTGCTGGAAAAGAAGGAACAGGCATCTCAGGAGCACTGTGGCTACATGGGAAACTCCTCGAAGGGAGCCTTCATTTCCTACTGCAAAATACTGGGTTCACACATACATATTGGCTTAGTGCACCACAGGGGACACTGAAGGATGACAACAGGGAAGTGCATAGCCCTGAATTTATCAGTGGCTTTTTGCACAGCCAATGTCATGGGGAATGCACGAGCCATGCTCTGCCAAGCCCACAGCCCAGAGCAGCCAAAGGCATGGTGTGGAAGAGCTGAACGAGAAGTAGGCAATTTCAGATGTATCCTGTCACTACTAAGCTTGCAAGATACAGTTAATCTGAAGCTACAGATCCAGATTTTGGCAGTAAATGTGGAGAATTGCAACAGCTCAGGGATAGCAGCTGAAGCTTAACATCCTGAGGCTCAGCCCCTCCTCTGTCTCTTGGTAATGTTCTTGAATAACAGTTTAATAGCCTCTTTCTCCTTACTTCTTTGCTCAAGACATACCATTCTCCCCACACTGAGTTTTGCTACTAAATTGCTCAAAACCTCATTGTTCATTGTAGAAAAGCAGGAAACATATACCTAGGGAGCAGGAACTAAAAATGGCTTAATTAAAACAGTAAGTCTTAATTCATATGTAGCAGTTCTAATTCCCAACTCTATTGCCACAGGCATTCAGCCCTCGGGGCAGGAGGCATCTAGCCAGTATGTTTCTTTTTGCCCTTAAAATGACTGGGTCAGCATTTCATGCTTGAATGTGAAATTCACTGTGATTCTGTTTAGAGCACCATAAAAAGAGGTCAGAACAAATCAATCGCGTTAAGGCTGAAACCCAGACTAGCTTAGGAGGGAATATTTAGTAGCAGGCACCAGCCTGTTTCAAGCAAACGTCATACGAGGCTTCTATCTGGGTTAGCCGCTCATTACAGGCCCTGGGCCAATGCAGGCACATTGCTGCTTCACATCACCTCCAAAGATGCTGTTCTAGGAAAAAAAGGCTGCTGGCAGCCACCCTCCCGCCCTATCCCTGCTGCAAGTCCCTAACACGAGTGAATGTAGTTTTACTGAGAAGGAGGCAAGGTCGTCTCAAAAGCTCCAGTTCTTTTTCCAAGAAAATCCCTCTTGCCTTTGCAGTCTTATCTGCTGAGACACCGGGTTTGTGTTGCAGTGACAAAGCACCTGTGCACGCATCCCTGCCCGTGCCACCCCCTCCTCTTGGCTCCCCTCAGCAAGCCGTGAAGCGCAGCCCGTGCGTGCTGCAGCCACTCAAAGGCACAAGGGCCCTCGAGTGCACAGCTCGCTGGGCCCTGCTCTCCGCAGGGCCAACTCCAGCCTACACATGGGAACCGCAGCCACGGCCCAGCCAAGCGGCTGCGCAGGGGCTGCTGAACAGGAGGTGAGCGCATCGGGGAGGGAAGAATGCCACGATCCCCAGCTGGTACTTCAGTGAGACACTCAGGACTGTAAGCTAACGTGGCACCCAGCCAGGACAGCAGCATTAATAACTTCTTGTTGTGCAGAGCCCTGGTGCCCAGCCACCAGTAACAGCCAGGCCCCAGGCGATCACCTCTGCTAGGAAAGGGCACAGCACAGCCCAGCGCAGCCCAGAAGGGGAAAACACTTCTACCAAGTCACCAACGTTCTTCTACAAATGTGATGAGTTTTGCAGAAAAACACACATGTAAATAAACAACTGGACCCACATCTGCTTTGCTTGCCAACCAGAAGGCTCAAAGGTGCTTATGCAGCTGCATACATGGTGTCAGGGAAGGGTTTTGTTTTCCCTCAGGGAGATTTGTTCATTGGTGGCTGCCAACCTCAGCATCCTCACAAACAGAGAGTCCCTGAGGATTAACATAGTTTTGTGCCACAGAAACTCCCTTTCAAGCCTGTTTGTACTGCTAATTTCAGAAGAGCTTCCCAGGAAGGTTTTCCATACCCCTCTGCAGTGAAATTCAAACCCTGAAACAGGTGGGGGCAAAGAAGCACTGGGAAGGAGGAACACCATGGAAATGAAATGGCACACAGGGAGCAGGGTGCTACACAAAGCTGCTTTGCTACAACAAAAACCATGGACAGGACAGAGCTGGGGAAAACATGGCCATGGAAGGGAAAGTAGACAGAAGGAACGTCACGTAGGGACAACACACTGCACACACCCCAGGGGCTGAGGATCCAGAGGCCATTTGCACTTTGAGGACACTGAGAATGATCCTCTGCTCCCATTTTGTTCCACAGCTCCCTACAAGCACTGCAGAACTTTGCAAGGTCCCACCATACTCAGTCCTACCTGGGAAGCCTGTATGGGAGTAGCTGGGGAGCTGCACCACCAAGAGCAGGGAAAGCATTCCCTGCAGCCCCTCCTGCTCAGGGAAATGGGATTAGAGTAACCAGGAGTGCATCCATGCCCATTTCCCTCCTCCCAGCACTCCAAATTTCATCCTTGCAACAGCTCAAGTTAAAGCCATTTGTAGACCTGTGGAAGTCACCCTGCTCTCTGCAGTTTCCATATCTGGTTTACATATAGCCTGGGGCAAGGAGCTAAGAATGAGGCTAGCAGGAGGAAAGGACCTGCATGGCCTCTTCAGAGGCAATACACATGGCTCTCAGTGTCTCTCCAGCTTTCCACCCCCAGCTTTGGATGGAGCTTATCCAGATGAAAGAGGAAATAAGGCACATTTTCAGTCTAACTGCGCCAGGCTGTGGAGCAGCAACACCACTGAAACAGCCCAAAGTCCCCTTCTCCCCTTCCAGCTTGTGAGTTTAGGAAATGAGTGGGACTGACCTGTGAGCTCAGGGAGGACGGGGGCACTCGGGAGAGGGGTCCGCTCTACACGGAACTCTAAAAACGAAATGCAAGACAGCTTAGGAACTCATCAAACGCCCCGAGGGAGACCCCCAGAGACACAGCAGCTGGGGTCTGCTGGGGGAGCAGTCTGCACCCAGACTGCAACCAGGCCAGTGTCTTCTTTAAACTGATTTAGAACTGGTGCTGAAAGGTGCTGGACTCCTGCCCTGAAGGCTGAAAGGATCTGTTTATCTTTGGAATCAGCGTGGCCAGGGCAGGGCAAGTTCGTCACCGTGTAGCCTCAGGTCTGCCCTGGAGCACCGCTCTGGGACCTGGCCAGTCTGACCTCTCAGCGGCAAGGCCAGTGGGTGCTCAGCATGTGCCACACTCAGCCAGGCACAGGTTTACAATGAGGGACTTGAAGCCACTACAGCTAGATTCATGGAGAGCTTCCAGACAGCCAGGAGGCAACAGCAACTTTCAGCCAGTCAGCCTGGGCTCGCCTCAGACGAAGAAGAAACTTCCCATTCCCAGCCCTTAATATCAAAACTTCATATATCAACCATCACACTGAGGGATGGAGTAAGGAAGGGATGCTCAGAGTTGCCACAACTCTAGAAAACAGCAATAGCACAGTGTGTCCCTTAAGTGTGCTCTGCCTCATTCCTGGCCTGGCAGAGAGCAAGAGGGGAGGCCCCACAGCTCTGAGCAGCTGCGGCACAGCAGGTTCCAGCCATTGATTGCTGAATCCATGTTCTGAGCACATGGCAGTGTTGGAAGCTTGAAACCACCCAGTTTGCAGGGGATCTGCAGCCCCCTGGCCCAGCAGATGCCTCATGAAGGCTGTGAGTGGTCCAGACACTGTTCAGAACACAATTGCAGTGCTGCAGGCACCTGCCTTTTGTGTGCCCAGGAGTTCCCTGGCACATGGGGTTTAACATTCTGTGCTACTTTCAGAGTGGTGGCAACTCTGGTAGAAAGACAGACACAAAGGCGGTGAGACAGGCAGAGCTGCAGGGCCCTTCTGTGTCACAGCAGCAGCCCTGCAGAGGAGGCCAGCAGAAAGGATGTCAGAGCAGCCTTGGGCTTTTCCTGCCACTGCAGTGTAAGGATAATCCTAATGAAGGACAAGCTGTTCCCACCTATTCCAGGGCTTCTCCAATCCCCCTTCCACATCCATCTCCAATTTAAAGAAAGACCAAACAGGGGAAAGGGTGAAAGGGGCAGAGCCTGGGTTACAGATCATGCCAAGGGCTCCCATCACCTGAAGGCAGATCAGAAAACAGAGCAGGGAGCTCCACTCACCAGGGAACTGGTAAGTGTAACCAGGTGCAATGCCAGTGTAACTTCGACTCGCATAGGTGGCAGCTTGGAAGCCTGGATAACCTGGGGAAGAGAAAAGGATTCCATTACGGCAAGCTGGCACGGTCTGGCTGCTCACAAGCAGCATGAGCATCCTTTGGCATTAGACAGCAGAAAGAGGGGTAACAGCAGAAGCCCCAGGAGAGCGCTGGGCAGAGCACACAACACGTGCAAGCCTGCAGAGCAGTTTCAGCAGGCCTGTTTTATTTTTCCTTGCTCCAAACATGTAAGGACGTGGAGATTTCCTTCTCAGACTCACAGCTCTGCAGACTAAGGCTTTCTGGTGCATCAGCTGGATTTACAAACAGGAGATCAGGGAGGAGGGGGCATTTGAATCGCTGAAGCTCTGAGTCACTTTTGTACTAGAAGGCTGGTGAATGCAGGTACAAAGAACATTTCTTCCTGGCACAGGCGGGAGCACAACTCCTGATGTTCCCTGAGAAGCTGACCACCTATAGGAACAAGCCTGTGAGAATGCAGGGCATTGACTCACAGATGAATATTTGATTTGAGATCTCCCAAGACAAGAGTCCGTGGATTTCCCAGTGACTCAGTTTGAGTCTTGCTGCTTTAAAATTCAGATAGCTTAGAAAAGGCAAAACCCAAAACCACAGACTGGAGATTTATTTCCCTTCAATAAGTCAAGTGAAAACATTGGTGGAAAAATGCCTTTTTCGGGTTTTGTTCAGTGACTAACTGCTACTCAGCAGGCTTAGCACCAAGAGCCAGGCTGAGTATACCCTGCCCAGCAACACCAGCAATGATCCTGAGCAAACAGTGCTCTTGGGTCAGCTCAGACCTGGCTCCAATAAAAGTGAGAAGAGAGAGAAGCCAGGATCAGCACCCACACTGGAAGGACCATGCTGACTCTCAGATCTGGGCACGAGGTTTTGTGGACCTGAAAGATAGGGCTACAAATGACTTTTTTTCTTTTTTTTTTTTTCATTTTTTAATTTTTATCTGAATGCTTTTGCCTTGAGAGCATTGGCAGACATGAAACCCAGCCTACTTGTCACCAACTTCCCCTTAAAAGACAGTCCAGTGATAAATGTATAGCTTTCCCTGCAATACCAGATCTTTGCTGTACCTGAGAAGGAGGGAACAGTGTGAGACAACACTCAATAGAACTTTAAGGGCATTTTAACAGTCTTTAAATGGCAGTGGGGACCTTTACACAGATCACTGTTTCAAGTCGAAGCTTAGGAGCTCTTAGAGCAACTAATTCATCAGAAAGCCTGTAGAAACGTGGGAGGAAGATGCCTGGGTACAGAATACTCCACACGCAGCTCTGCAGTTACATCCTATTCCACACGAAGGAATTGCTGTCCATGTGCCACGGCACTGCAGGACCGTGGAGGAGCTGCCGAGGGGCAGAACCGCCCCGCAGGGGCTGTGCCCAGTCGGCCCGGCTGTCGCAGGGCAGCGGTGGCACGTTTGCAGTTTTTCCACGTGCCACCAGAGGGCAAGTTGCGATCGCGAACAGGTCCCGGCGGCCCCGCACGGGGAGCGCTGCCCTTGGCGGCCCCGCACGGGGAGCGCTGCCCTTGGCCGCCCCGCCGCTCCCGGAATAAACCTCTAAGCTGCTGCCTGGCACGGCCGGGAGCGGGGGGAGCGCGGCAGAGCTGACCGGGGGCTTACCCAGCATGCCGATCCCCAGCATGAAGGCATCCATCCCGTAAGGCATTACTCGGGACCGCCCTCGTGCAGAGCCCGTTGGGGACATCACCTCCTTCGGCTGAGCTTTTTTACACTCCACCTGCCACAAGAAAGTAAGGATCAGGCTCGCCTGTCACAGACTGGCTCACAGGCTGTCACAGGACAGAGCCACAGAGACTGGCAGGCCAGGCAGGGCTGCCTGTGTGACAGCACATTGCAGCCCGACCCCGCTCCACTGCCCTTCCCTGGCATCACTGTCTCCAGCCCACATGCTGCCAGCCTTCCCTCTTGCTCTGCAGCCACCACAGGCAATGGGGAGCTCAAACATTGCTTTTCTCCTCCTGGTGTTGCCCTTAATGTTCTACCTGACCCTACACCAGAGCCTCAAAGCCTAATTTTCCTCATTTCTGAATAAAGGTAAAACCTCCCCCTCCCAGGCCACTACAAGCTTTTGTGTAACTTCAAAATTTCCAAGCACAGCACAATTCCTTGTTTAGTTAGCTCTCCTCCTTGAAAATTCAGTATTATGCTTGCTCACCTCCATACAGTGAGTTTCTTCCCCAGACTGACTGCTGTAATTTTTGGGAAAAAACTCAATCTGATTCCCCACTGCAAAGATGCATCACAGCCCAAGTGCCTCACACCCTGCCTCTGTGCCACTGCCCTGCTCCCTCCCACACCTCTGTCCCTGCTCCCCCAGGTTCTGCCCCAGACACTCACCATTTTGTTGTTGATCTCATGGAAGTGGATTTCACACACTTTTTCCACGATGTCTTCACTTTCAAATGTGACAAATCCAAATCCTGAAGAAAAAGCAAAACTCACTGATCAGGTCAGACCTCTCACAGTCTGAACCCTCTACTCACAGCCTTTTATTGGCAGGAGAAGAGGACAGTAAAATCAACCCTTTTGAAAACAGCTGTCACTCATCTTCCCTCTCCAGCAAATTCTACTATTATGCACAAGAACAGGACTGTCCTCTTATAGTTTCTCCTCTCCTACTCATCCCATACTTCCCACCCACTCTGAGCCCAACTGGTCTGAAACCCAGGTTTGTTTGGGTATTTTTAAACTTTGCTATTTGCAAGGCAAACCACATGGCTGGTAACACTGGGGAGGATCTGGGCAGATGCTCACACAAAGAATCGGTGGGGAAACCAACATCTGCTTGCCAGGACATCACCAGCCTCACTAAATGCACCCCACCAGCAGGAACATCCTGCAGTTCCCTCACAGGCACTGGCCATAAAGCCTCGTGTGAGCAGGCACAGATCAGCAGTGCAGCTGCACACAGTGAGGCAGATACAGGCACAGTGATTTGCAAAGTTTCACGAAAGTAGGGTTTGTATCTGGGGTAAGACAGGACAGCATGTTCCTGGCCCCTGGCCCATGCTCACACCTCCTTTCTCTCACCAACCCCTTTGCTGACAGTTTTGGCAAAGCCCAGCTCGGGTGGGCAGACTGCACTCCTCTAAGCTGGCTGCAACCGTTTCCGGAGAACTGAGGCAGGTGGGAGGATGTCTTAAAGCTTGCTGTGCAAGCAAGCTGGGATTAAGCAGAACTTTCCGCTTTCCAGAGCTGGCCAATTCCATGGCACTGTAAAACAACATTTAAAAGCAGATGGGAATGCACTGCCCAGAACCCCAACTTTTCTCCACACAGCTAGAAACATCTTGCCATAAACTCCTCTATCTGTCTGTGCCCAGGTAGATTGACACTACTCACCTCAACACCCACAAGCAGAGGAGCTCAGGAATTCAGCAGAAAAACTCTGTTGTCAAAAGCAGTCCTAAGCCCCATCAGACCCCTACCAGGCCTGCTATGCCCTGGGCTGAGCCCCTCACTGTTGACACAGTGGGTGGCAGCTCTCCCTGCTGCCTCCCAGAATGCCCAACAGCTCTAACTGGACCAGTGACTGGAAGGCACTCATGGAGGAACAGGGGTTAACGCTTCTTCATTTTCAAGATGAAGCTGGAACAACATTCTAGGACTGCTGAGGCCTGGCAGTCAAGAGTAGATTTAATAGTTTTAGAAAAAAGTAAAAATTTGAAGGGCACAGAGTGTAGCAAGAGCAGAAGGGAGAGTTCCCTCGCTGCTCTGGGAGCAGGAGTGCTTGGAAGTGCTTCAAACAACACACAGGAGAGCAGCCAGCACAGGGCTGTTACTGACCCTGACTGGGAAGAGGCTGAAGCTAAGTTTGCAGGTTAAGTCGTTGCCATTAAATCTCCAGGTTGGATGCAAGTGCCAAGCCCTGCCACACCACCAGGTAGTTGGTCTGAGGACTCACCAGGAAGGCAGGGACGCCCATGGATGGGCTGGGTCCATAAAGCACAAATAGTACAGTCTTGCTCCCATCCTGTAACCAGACTCCACCAGCAGGACTCGGGTAAGAAAAGGTGACCTGGGAGCACAAGTGGGCTCCAGGCCGAGGAAGGGGCGAGAAGCAGGCACTCTTCAGGCTCTCGTGTCAGCTTTCCCAGAGCTCAGATTACTCGGGACAAGGTAAGACACACACTGCGGGCTGGAGCCACGGAGGTGAGCATGCAGAGGAGGGGGCCGTCTCCTCTCACATATCTGCAACTCAACGAGTTTACAGCACAGGAAACACACTGGACAGAAGCTCTCTGTGCTGCAAGGGCCACTGATAAAGGATGCAGATGCAAAAGAATAGGGCAACTGGAGGCAAGATAAAGAGCAGCTGTGACCTGCATCCCCTGCTGCTGGGATACTGACCCCTCCCTAGGCAAGGCAGGAGGCAAACCCTCTCCAGTAACCTCTCCTAGGGCCAGAAGGCAGCTCTCACCTCGGTGTCTGTTGGTTGTCTTATCAAACATCAGCATCGCATCATCCACCTGCAAAGAGAATGGCTGCAATCAGATTATTACTGCTGCAACCAGCATCCTCCAACACAATTGTTCAGACCTTCCCTGGCCTCCCCAAACCTGAGGGGATCAAGATGAGACATCCTGTCCCCAAGAAGGAAACAGGGTGTGCACACATAAACTATCACACCAGGCACTTCCCAAAGCCGCAACCAGCATGGTCCTGGTTCCCCCACCAGCCTGGGGCAGGTGCTGCTGAGCTGAGCCCCCTCGGCCCAGCCTCTGGCAGCAAGCGACCCTGATTGTTTGCCTGCAGCTCCAGCTGGGGGCCAAGGAGCAGGGAGGGCATTGTTCCCAAATCCCAGCCTCAAAGGAGAGGAGAATCAAAGGGGGCAGAGAAGCAAAGCTGGAGAGGGGAAAGGAATAAGGGGCCTCCCAGCGGCAGGGGAAGCGGAGGCCTCAGACAACAGAGCCTGCCTGGGAAAGCTGGGAAGCGCCCCCACCCCCACCCCAGAGGAGCCTTTCCTCTAAGTGAGGTTTCCCACTGCTGGAGGCTGTAATTAGAGCAAATTTACTGCAAGGCCTGAGCAGGGCTGCCTTCCCGGGGGGAGGGGCGGCCGGATCCCATCCCCCAGCCGGCCTGGGGCTGCTCTCCTCCCCGGCACATCACTGTCTGGTGCCACTTTTCCCCCCATCTTCCTGCGGGTGTTGCCTTTCGGAGCCGCATCCGCTCCGCAGGTCAGCCCGAGCAGGGTTAAAAAATATACTTCAATCCCCTCCGTGTAAGCTCCAGTGTAAACCTGTCCCACTGACCCATCCCTCCTCTAATACCACTGCCTTAATCCGATTATGAAACTGGACGTGCAAGTGCTCAGGGGAGGTGGCAGCAGTCTCCGGCCAACAGCTGCCCTGGCCCTCCTCCTTCTCCATGTGAGATAGCCGCTCCCTGAGCAGCAAGCCCTGCACACCCTCCAACTCTACAAGATTACTCCCCTGCCTCACCCTGGGAAGAATCTGCACTGCTGCCTCCTCCCAAACAGTCACTGGAGAGGGCCAAGCGCTACCCATGCCCTGGCACAGGCAGCCACAGGCATTGCCCATGGAGACCCCACAACCCCAGTCAGGAAAGGGAGAGGCTCCTACTCTCAGGCCTCCAGGACAACACAGGACACCCAGCTCCACCTCAGGGCCAGGTGGATGGAAGGAGCCCTTGCTGACATTTCCAGTACCATCATAAGCAGACAGAGATCATATTTGATGCCCTTGGCCTTGTCTAACACATCCACTCCAGGTGACAACAGACAACCTGGCTCCTGCTCATCTCGCACACTTACCATCCTGGCTCAGCCTCCCTCAGCCAAGTAAACAAACACCTGAGAAACATGCCAAGCATCTAGCCTGGAGCCACAGGGGACATAAGCCTTGACACAGACCCAAAACAACTCCTCAGCAGCTTCCCAGGACACACGGTTAGGGATATGGGCGCTGAGGGCAGCTCCTCTTGCTGTCATTCCCCATCTGCACCATTTCCCTTCATGGTGCAGCACAACTGTGATGTGCTGGAGGGAAACCTGATGTGGCTGAAAAATAGTTCAACAGGTTTTATTATCTGGTTTTGCTCATTTTAAAATCTAGATCCATTCTCCTATCCAGTTCACAAGAAGGCTGGGGAAATAGCTGTTCTCCTCCCCAGTAAACACTGGGAGAAAGCTGTGTCAAAGGCACTCTGAGGCAGTGCCACTCCCAGCTCAGGTAGCTGGAGACGATGCAAACCCATCACAATGAGAGATGGGCACAAGATAAAAAACAAATTAGTGTCAATTGAGCACAGGCCCACTGCTGAATTACTCTGACTGACCAGCCCTCCTCTCTGCAGAGCGTGGGAAGCAGGAGCAACTGCAAGTGGCAGAGCCCAGTGCACTTCCACACAAACTCCTGGCACAGCAATATCCCAGGCAATGGCTGGGCACTGCCACAGCACTCAAGCACTCAGAGACAGAGGATGTACATCCACTTCATCCCAAACCACAGTGTATACTGTGAGGAGAGCTGCAGCCTTCCTCCTTCTGCGCTTTTTCTGATGGCTCTGCTTTGAGGTGTCTATCCAGCACCCCAAAATGTACTTGCCTTGCAAAAACATATTTATTGTAACACATGTACTCTATTTAACAGCTGTTTCCTGCCAAAAGCTAAATCTTATACAATACACAAGTGTGTATATATATCTTGGTGTATATGCACACAACTCCAGGGCTTCAACTCTGTGTATGGCTATAATGTATTTTATTGCCATTAAAACCAACACATGACTATCTTTATGTCTCCTTTCAAGACAGCCTGTGAGCTGAGTTGGGTGGTCTCAGCACACACCTGTGAGGTGAAGCAGGGCTCAGATCCCCTAACCCTTGCTACAGGGGATACGTCTCTTACCATACATTACTTGGGCAGACCCTCACACTGAGGCACCACATCCAGCACCCACCAAAGCTGTGCCTGCACCGACTCTACAACCACCACCAGCCATAACCGGGCAGCTATTGTGGCGGTGAGCCGCCACAACGCCCCCCACCCCCGCTCTTCCCTCCCCGCCCGCCAGCGCCGCGTTGGGCCTTTCCCGGCTGGGCCGCGCCGGGCCCCAACAAAGGCGGCTGCCGGCGGGGCCGTCGCGATGGCAACGCGGCCGCCATGGCAGCTGGGGCCCGGATTAGCGGCTCACAAAGCCGCCCCGCAGCGCTCCGTGCCCGCGGCCTGTGATGGGCTGCGGGAGGGCACCCAACGGGGGCCTCCGGCACCCCAGCACAGGCGAATCGGCATTGCCGAGGGATTCATCATCTCGTTCCAACCCCGCTGCTCTGCGCAGGGACACCTTCCACGAGGCTGCTGCGAGCCCCGTCCAACCCGGCCTTGAACCCGCCTCTCGAAGGGGCAGCCACAGGTTCCCCCGGCAGCCTGTGCCACGACCTCGCCAGCCGCACAGGGGAGAACTTTATCCTAAGAGCCAATCTAAACCTACTCTCTTTCTTTCAGTTTGAAGCCATTCCCCGTTGTCCTGTCACTACATGCTCATGTAAATGATCACCCCTGGGAACCTGGAGCCTTGAGATATAAGAATAAGGCAGGATGACTTGGTGCTCCCTGCTTTCTAGGTACTAAGTGTTCCTATGCCTCCCCTAAATAAGGAGGAAAAAAAGATGCATGCTTTCTGTCGGGGCTAAAATGTATTTTTCAAAAGCATCTATCCTAATTTAAAGTGGTGGCAAATCTAAGACACACTCAGGCTTGTGGCCTGAGGGTTATGTACAAAACTTCATACAAAAACCATCCAGCAGCCTGGACTCCCCTGTCCTCAGAAGCAGAGCATGATCTCCCCCTGAAGCCAAGATCCAAACTGAGCTTGCCACTGATTCTCAACAATTGACTAAAAATCACCACTGGGAAACTGGCACCTTGAGCCTAAGGAATCTCCCGTCTTCTCTTTAGATCTTAAGTGTTCCCATGCATTTCTGGGCAGGCAGGAGGAAAGAGGAGCAATTTTTCTCCTGCCAGGTGCTAAAAAACTGTGAGGGCACTTGGAAGAAGAGTGAAGAGTTCACTCAAATAAAGCCCTTTCCTCTGAGGTTAAGTCCCCTAAAGAAATACTTTAAAAGGGCATCATCAACAGTTCCTTTTCACACAGTCCCAATGCAATTCCAGAAGTAGTACTAGACCCAAATTACTCGGAAAAAGTCTGTCTGAAAAAAACATTTTCTGAGGTGAGGATACCATGACTGAAGCTTCAGCACCTCTCACTTAAAGGTGCTATACTTGTAAATGACCCATCCAGCCTTGGCCAAAATACCGGGGGGTTTTCAGAGGTTTAATCCTGCTCTAATATCTTTCAATTTTCCTGTTTCATTCCTAGTTATCTGCTATGGGAAGCCAATGACATCCTCATGCAGATTTAAAAAAATAATAATTTCCCATATCAGTTTGATAGGAAATGTTGGATGCACTTTCACAAAGGTAGATTTTGAAAGTTGTAAATATTCGAGCAAAGGGTTTGTGGAGATGGACATCTTCCACCTGAACTGCAAATAAAAATGTCTGAGCTGGTCCTAGAAGGAATCACAGCAACATATTTGTAGTAAAGTCAGGCAGAAAAATAGTAACTGTTGAGAGAGCTTTCATATGAAAAATAGAAACCAAACTATCTAGAAACCAGTCAGCTATCCTGTCAAGAGACAGACAGCATTAACAACCCTGTGAGGTTCTCCCAGCTGCACAAACAGGACAGGCCAATTCCAGGGAGGAGGATGCATGGACAGAGAGCCTGGCTCCAGGGAGCAAGTGTGCTGTGTCATTAAGACCCTTCCTTCTTATCCTGCTCTGCAGACCCACTCTCAGAATTCTGGGAATGAGACTTTGGTCAAGGGGACAGAGCCTGCTCCATGCCACAGGAGAGCAGAACAGCCTGTCCAGGTGTCCTTGCCCGCTCTCACATGGGCACCTGACAAATATCAGATGAACCCCAGAAGACCTGAATGACCATTACTGCTAGAGCGTTTTTGGCTATGTGCCTACCAGATGCGGAGCACAGAGAACCCTTTGTTCCAGAGGCATTGTTACCACAGGCCAAACTGCCTACTGCCACAAGAGAGGTGATCAGATTCCCCTTCTCCTCCCCTCCCCATCTGTTCATGGCAACCATGTTATGTGTGAGAATTTACATAAATTGCCCTCTGATCTGTGGAAGAAAATCCAAAATCCAGTTTGGAAATCCACAGCAGGTTGACAAGTAGCTTTGATCCCTGAAATTTCCAGAGAGCGGCAGATTAAGGATTAATTAATTAACATTCTCCCAATCCAAAGTGAGGAAAATCATGGACACTGTAAGCACAGAAACAAGTCTTCCTTTAAAGACATTTGCCATCAGTATCTGAAGGTTCTCTCATAAGTCAGCAGGGAAAACTCGTTTCATACACCCAACTTAACCACCCCATTCTTCTGGCAGGAGTACATGAATATGCGTTTGTGACAGACCTACAAACCCTCATCAGACCCAGCACCTCAGATACTGTGATCTTCTCTCATCGCAACAGTAACAGCCATCACCCCAGTGAGACCTCAGGACCTCTCAGGTCCAGAATTTGGACGGAGTATTAGATGGCAGCCTAAAGGTCAGAACCCTCCTCAGACCTCAGATCTTTTTTCTTGTTTGCTTCCAGGGTATTTTTAGAGAGGAGATCTCTCTCTCTGGGCAAGAGCTGCCTCACAGAGAGGCCGAGCTTTCATGACCGACTCATCCACACACAATTACCTCAGGCCCAGCGAGAGATGCAGACTGGTTTTAAACACTTTCCAAGCACCCTTGGTGCTGCAACTGATTAGTGAGTCATGCAAAGACGTCATTGTGAATGTATTTCCTGCACTGCTGCTTCACCAAATGCAAAAGCACACAAGCAAAACCATGAGTTCAAAAACCTGATTCGGGTGCAGGCCCCCATTTCTTCCAGGACCTCTGCACTTCCAGTTTCTGCTAAGACCAGTTTCTCTTCCTGATGACAAACGAAAGACCAGCTGCACCAAGTTGGAGCAGAGCTCTGTCTTGCCAAAAACCTCCCAAGATATCAACCAACAGACAACTTTGGAAGAACACAAAGATAAAGCAAGGATATTACCACAGAGCCCAGAACACTACATCCCTGTCCAAGCTATTTGTGATTTGGAGATTTTCTGAATTCAAAGGGGCGTCTGTGTATTTTAAAAGACCTTCCAGGAATTTGCCCAATCATTTTGGAGCCTATGTAAACTTTAGTAACAACATCCTGCAGCAAAGATTTCACAGTTTAGATATGCTCCATGATAAAATGACTTTATTTGTTCTAAGCCTCCTCCTATCTTGCAATTTATACGACTTTCTCTACAACGAAACTTCATCAGATCAACCCTTGCATTAGAAAGATGATCTGAGTTTTTTTAGTTTTGATTTGACACAAATAACCTTGCTTACAAGATCAGAGACTCAACAGCCCAAAGAAATTATTCTGATGGACAACCCCTTTTCCTCCCCAAAAAGAATACAGAACAACATGTTCCCACAGGTCAAAGCAGAAAAGGAGGAAGCTGCAACTTGAGCTCCTCTGGCATTCTCATACATGTTGAACTAGACAGAGGACTAGCTGTGCCTGAGGTGGTAGGTGCAAGACACCTTCCTCCTCTCTCTCTGTTGCAGGTTTCAGTGAGGGTGGTAGCCTGAATCTAGAGAAGCTGTTGAAATAATTCCTTGTGCTGTCTAAAGATCTTCAACACCCTCCAACTTAAGCCAAACTACTTGGCTACACATACTGTGAATTAAAGTCTTTCCAGGACTTCTGTCCTACAGTTGAAAAAATAATCTCCTTTAGAAAGCATGTGCATGGCCTGAGCTTGGATCTCAGAGAGATTCAAGTTTTGGAACCAGAGAAGTGTTTCCTAGAGATCCCGCTATGCTCAAAGCCCTCGCAGCTGCACCTGACAAACCACAGCCAGCTTGAGATCACTTCTCAGTCTCTCTCTCTGTACTAAAAAAAAACCCTTTGTATTTTCTTTCTCAGGAAAACAGCAGCCCATATATTTTAGTCGGAGTTTTGGAAGGCAAAACCCCCCAAAGTGATTCCTCTTTGAAGCAGAGACACTCACACTGTATTTGGGATCCTCTTTGAAGCTTCACTTTTTGTGCCTGTTAAAACCAAGTACTTTGATATGAAAAACTGGGGTGCCAGCCTCTCCCTCTCTTGCTTTATTGCTAAGTAATACTCGTGGATTTCCGTTTCACACATTTTCACCTTTCTTTTGCCACTTCCATTTTACAAAGGTGAGAGAAGGTTTTGGACACAGCAAGGAAAGAAAACAAAAACAAAACAAAAATAGGACAATAAGCAGAAATGCCAAAATGGAAAAAATCACATGTGGGAATTTTGTCTAATGAAATAGAAATACATTTCCTTTGCAGCCCAACTAAAACTTCCATATTTTTTTCTGCTAATGGATGTAGGAGGTGTGCTGCTTCTGACCTGAGATGCACTGACACAAACCACCTTGGTGGACTCGTGAGCTGCAGTTCACGGATTTCAACAGGAGAGAACATTATGATAATCTAATTTGACCTCATCTGTTCTGCAGGCCATAGCACTTCCTCTTGTAATTCCTTCAGCATGTACATGCTTTCTGTCTGAGCTAAAATGTATTTTTCAAAACCATCTATCCTAATTTAAAGACCTTAAGTGGTGGCGAACCTAAGACACACTCAGGCTTGTGGCCTGAGGGTGACATACAAACCTTCATGCAAAAGCCATCCAGCAGCCTGGACTCCCCTGTCCTCAGAAGCAGAGCATGATCTCCCCCTGAAGCCAAGATCCAAACTGAGCTTGCCACTGATTCTCAACAATTGACTAAAAATCACCCTTGGGAACCTGGCACCTTGAGCTTGAGGATTCAAGTCAGGATGAGCTGGTGCTCTCAGCTCTCTCCTCTCTAGGTCCTAAGGGATCCCATGCCCTCCCTGAACAGGCAGGAGGAAAGAGGAGCAATTTTTCTCCTGCCACATCCTACGTAACTGTGGGGCCAGTTCAAAGAAAAGGGAATAATTACAAAGCTCTTTCCTAGGAGGGTAAATCCTCTAAAGAAATGCTTTCAAAGAGCATCCTTAGCAGTTCCTTTTCACACAGGCCTGATACAATTCCAGAAGCAGTACTGGACCCAAGTACTGCTTGGGTCTGCATTCAGACTTGGAGAGTCTGAATGAAAAAACATTTTCTGAGATGAGGATACCATGACTGGAGCTCCAGCACCTCTCACTTAAAGATGCCATAAATCAAAGAGATGAAGACCACTTGTGGAGTCTGGGACACTCGTAAAGACAGGATACTAAGAGACCTCTGAAACCTGGGAGGCCCCAGCACACCATAAAGAGCCACCAAAAGAGACTGTGTATCAAAATCATGTTTTCCATGAGTCACAGCTGAAATTGAAGGCAACAGGCTTTGCTTAGGCCTACAAACCATACAACGGCACATTCAGAGCTCAGAACTCCAGAGCTGAAGGCCACAAGGCTTTCCTCTGAAACGCACTTTCCCACTGATCCCACCCATCAGCCATACCAAGCTATCTACTGTAGAGAATCTCTCAGGAAACAGTTCTCCTGGCCACAGGTGAATTATTTGAGGCTTAGTCTGGAAGATGGTTACAGACCAGGAACGATGCTTTACACAAGAGCTCTGAGGAGTCTGTCATCTGAGGTGAACAGAGGAGTCAGAAAATTGCCCTGAAAACGGCAAGTCAATCTGACCAGCCCTAATGTCTCCCCATGGAAACTCCCTAGAGCCAAAGGGACAACTGCTCTGGCCCCACAGAGATTTGGAGCACTGGATGTTGTCTGGGACACTGGTTCTTCAGAAATGAATCACACTGAGCTATGCACAACTCTCCCTCCTGCCCATTCCAGAAAAGTCTCACACAACCAGTCCGTGCCAGCTGCCTGACATCAGGACACCTCTCAGCACACAACCATTAAACAAGAGAAACATAACAGCACCCCAAAAGAGCTGGAAAGGACTGCTCAGGATAGAGCAACTGTAACAGCCTGTAAACTGAGTGCTCTGTGACATGCTTCTTCTTTGAATTAGCAGGGATACAGTCAAGGTTAAAAGGGGATTATGCCAAAGACAATTTGTTTTCCTATCAAACACATCCATCAGCAGCACAGGAGAACTTGCAAGTCAAACAGCCTTCAGACTGCACAGACACATGGACACCACCACCTTTAGTGGTGGCACCCTTGAGGATACCATGTAAAAGCTCTTGGGGACACAACAGAATTTGCCTATTTCTTATAGAAGAGAAACCACACAGAGCTACCAACTGGCAAACACGAGAATATCCGACCATTTTTTCTGAGGAGTGAACAGAGTCCTACTTTGCACACCAAGACATGCAAATTTGGCTTCAGAAGTTGAACAAAGGTTATGAGCAGATACTTGTCCTAAACTTTCTGCCCAAAGGTTTCAACAATATGGCAAATCTGGTCACAAAACTCCCTTTCCTTTCACTAATTAGCGTGCCTTAACATAAGATCACCATTTTGCAGGAAATTTCAAAAGAAAATTAATATAAAGCTTTCATCCCCACACTGCAGTTCCCATGGTACTTCCCTCCATGACCATGATTCTGTCAGCAATGTTCTGGCCAGGTCACTACCCACCAAACCATGCTCTTCCCTCCTAACTGGGCAGAAAGGTTCCAAGAGCTGCAGAATCCAACGCTTCCTGTCTCAAAGAGCAAAGCTGTGCACAACACCACTGAACAACAGTGAAACAGTCACAATGTCCTGCCACAGAGGTGACCACACTCGGCACTTGAGTACGATGATCCCCTTCAGTTCCTAATCCCATTAAAAATCTTGGGATCCTTCAGTCTAATCCTGCTGGTATCACTCCTGGGGACACTGACAACCTCCTCAGCTGAAAGGTCAAAACTGAGCTCCCTTCAATCCTCAGATTCAGTCCAGTCTCACAATTCACACACCTGGCTGTCATGGACCACGGCACAAGTGACTTCCAGCCACAGTAGCCCACCCTTCCCTGAGCCACCATCGGCCACAGAAGAGCCAGACCAACACAAAGGACAGCCTTAGTGCCAAACTTTCTTCAATTATACAAAGCTTACACCACCACTTGCCCAAGATCCAGCAGGAGAAGTTTCAGGACTGAAAGACTTATTTTTAATAAAGGATTATTGAAAAATAAATCACAAGGTTTTGAGTTAGAAACAGGCCAAAATCACAGGTTTGATAAGGCAGCCACTCTGTTAGGAGTGTCTACAACCCTTCCTTCAGCATTTGAACAAACTGCAAACCTGTGAGCCAGAAAAGGCTTCTGGATAGGGAAAAATTAGAAAACCATTTCCCATAGTCAAGGTCCTGGCAACTCTGGGAACAAGGATAAACTCTGTTTCAAATCACCACAGGGCAGGAGTCACTGGCTGTAGCCTCTACAAGGACATTACAGCCAGCTAGCATCTGTAACTGACCTTTAATCTACTTAACCCTTGCAAAAGACACAAGCTTCTAATCCCGCCCCCACAAAAGTTCAGAAAACTCCTTTTGCCCCAGAAGCAACAGCTTTGATCCAACATCACTCAAGAGACTTACCTTCCCGAACTGCTCGAAATATTGTTTCACATCCTCCACAGTAGTGTTCACAGACAGACCACCCACAAATATCTTCTTCGTTCGGGTCACCATCTGGAAAAGGGAAGGACAGGAATTCACCAAATAAACCCAGAGCGAGCAGAGAACGAGACTCAAAAGGCCACTAACTCCCCTCTGCTGCCGGGAAGCACTTTTCCCGTTGCTGCAGCTGAGCTTTCAGCTTCTTGAAGCCCTCTGGCCAAACACAGCTGGCAGATCTGTCCCACATCAGATTCATGCTCTTGCCTTCACAGACCCTATCACACATGCCAGCACCCAGCCACCACCTCCTTGTCAGACAATTACCAGCCTCTCCCCTCACCAACCTGCCACTGCTCCCTTGGCACTGTGACACCACCCCAAATATGCGGGGCACAGCTGTCCCTTCCCCAGCCCTGCCACTTTGCACAGCCAGCCTCCTCCAGGCAACCGCAGAGGTACCTGCTCTGCTCCCAGGGTGGCAGGAGACCTGCCAGCACAGGCAGGTTCCCCAGGCTTTGCCCTCCCACCCCACAAAATTGCACAGCACTCCAGTCTGAAATGGAATAAGCCTCATTTCACTACCATTCTCCAGTCACTCAAATGGAGCCCAGTCAATACTCAGTTAAATTGCTTTTGCCTCTGCAAGAAGGTAAAGACAAGATCCCTCTGCCACTTGTCACTGATACAGCTGGGACAAGGAAGAAAACTAACTACTCTGAGAGGGGCCATGGCTGCCAGGCCAAGGCACACCGACATCCTTCAAACCAGCTCTCCAGCTGCATCCTCCCCTTAGCTGCTTGGCTACACCCCTGCTCTCAGAGGAACACATGGTCCTAATTACCCCAAGGAGCATAGGGCTAATCCGCAGCAATTCCCTGGCTTGGAGAGCAGCCCGTTCTAACACTAAAGCACCTTCTGTCACCAAACTGCTTAATGGAATTAACCCAATTCCTACCATGTGCTTCCTGGCTCCAGTTACTTGGGATACCTGCTCACCAATTGTTCTCAGTGCCTGAACCCCTTACTTCCCTCCCAGCACCAGTCTCCTCTTTCCTCTCTGCTTCTCAACACAACTTCTCCCCACCTCTTTCACCCCTAACAGCACTTGGAATACAGACTCTAAACTTTAAAACTCACATCCAAGACCCAAGTAAAAGGAAGACCCAAAGTCTAAAGGCAGTCTCCAGCATGCTGCTAGCACCTCGGCTAAAAGTTTCTAGCTGTGCACCTGGAAAAAGTTCCTGCCACTGTGCATTTTAATGCCAGAGCCTCTTGTAGGTAAGATCCAACACCAAACTCGTTTTGCCTTTTCCAGTGCTGAAGTACACAGGGGCATTTCACAAAGTGAAATCCTTCTCCCCTTCCCTGCCATACACTTATTCATCACACACATCTGCACACACACGAAAATCTTCCACCGGTGTCGCATCACAGCATGGAGCTGTTCCATATCTCCTAAGGCCTGGAACTTCCAACCATTGTCTGCAACTTTGGAAGGACTTAGTTCACCCTGGGCATTATTTAATCCACCAGCTCTATCTAGTACATCCTGAAGTACAACCAAGGGGCCTCCTGGTTCCTTCAGTACCATGCAAACTCCCAGCACTGCACTCCAGGTGAGTCCTGAGCAAACCCCACTGAGCAACCCTGTTGCATGCACTGGCCATCTTGCACAGAAGGACAAGGTTCACCACCACAAATATTGCCCTTTGTGGCACAAGGGCTGCCCACAGTGCTTACCTTGGGCTGTGCTCGGCGAGGGAACGCTACCTTCGGGTCAATCTGAAAGAGATGTGGGGTAGAAGAGGTGAACACACTTTTCCTGCCTATTTACAGACACAGGGTTTCCTCCATGTGTGTGGCTGTCTCTGCCCATGTGGCACCTTGCTAAAATCCCAAAGAATCTACTGGAGGTGCATAAAATGAAGCTGGCTGCAGACATCTTTCCCTCTAGGTAAGGTGTAATCCAGGGAGACTACAAGTCCCAGCATGCAGTGGTCCATCTCCAGCTGAGGGCTGGGCAGATGCACTGAAAGCCCATCACATGCTGGGATTAACAGGCTGGGCTGCACCCTCCCGCTTGGCCGGCCCCTGGGTGCCTTGCATCACCAGCCTCATATTAGAAGTGGTTTCTTTTTCTTTTTCTGCTCTCACCCTTCACTCTGCCTACAAGTACAGAGTTCATCTGGGTAGTAACAACACAGAAAAGAAGCGGTGCACAAACCCCCAAACATTTCATCCCTTCAAACGCAGACTGAAGAGCAGACAAAAAGAAGCAATAAAAGAGCAGACAGGATGGCACAAATTAACCCGAGGAGCCCAGGCCCCTGGCTGCGGAGGCTGCAGCCGCAGGGATCGTGCTGCCCCTCTCCCCAGGCCTTGCTGCACACAAAGCCGTGATGCCTCCCTCCCTCCCTCCGCGGGCTGAGCCTCCATTGTGCATGTTCAGCTTCCCTATAAACCTGCTGCTGGCCGGAGCAGCCGGGCCCCGCGCCGCCATCCAGGTGCCGCATGTTCTGCTGGGCTCAGCACAGATGAGCGCGTGCCTACATTGGCCTCACACCACCACCAGCACCACCACAAAAGCTGGGACAACACTAATGTAGCTGCAAGCCAAACACCCACAAAGCCTTCTTTCCTCCTCAGCCACCACCTCTTTCTTTATAGCCTATTTTTACAGCAACTCCTATAAAGTTACATCACATCAGGGATGATCCAGACCTACGAATCAGCTTACAAAGACCTGTGGTAAAGGCAGGTTTAGCTCATCCCCACACTTGGACAGGCTACAGCTGGGAGGGCAGCCTGCAGCGTTGTCCCATCAGCCTAGCAGCTCCAACAGCCCAAAAGGAAACTGTGTTTCTCCAGCGCCTCTCACTGCTTTGTTCAGCTTTCCAGCCTGGCTGCCCTCCCGTCCCGCATCCTTTTACTCGTCTCACAGCCCTGGAGCTTGGCCCCCCTGTGCCCTTCCACCAGCTCCTCTCCCTGCCTTCCCCACCTCCATCCTGACTCACAGCTTACAACATAAATAAACTCAGCACGTAGGTAAACACAGGCAAAACTGAAGAGCACAAATAAATTCAAAAATAAACCTCACTCCCCAAGCTCCAAACCCAGCAGATTAGCATACCCTCCAGTGCCTCCCTGGGGCATCAGAACCATCCAGGCCCTCCCCTCTCCAGGCACATCCCCCCCCCCACCCCGCCCCTGCTTCCTGGCTAGTGCAGACACCCACAGCGAATTCTGAGGACAGGGGACGGCAGGAGACCAGGAGGTTGATGGCAGATAATAAGCAAAAACAATAATCNTGCTTCCTGGCTAGTGCAGACACCCACAGCGAATTCTGAGGACAGGGGACGGCAGGAGACCAGGAGGTTGATGGCAGATAATAAGCAAAAACAATAATCTACTGTCTTTTACTTCTCAGCCAGTGTCATTCAGCTCCTGCCAATAAGATGCTTTCATACTCAGCAATGCTAAGCTCAGCCTCATTTTCTCATTACCCTGAGTGTGATCAACTGGGCAGAGATAACGTGTCCTCCTGGCTGGAGAGAGCAGGCAGTCATTTCACAAATTCTTCTGCACAACCAGCTATTGTTGCAGGTAGAGGGAGGCTGGGGTGACCGACTGCAGGCGCAGCCCTGGGAACACGCAGAAGGGAGTGAGTTCGGTGCCAGACTCAAGTTACTCAAACTGGACTGCTCCTTGGTGGCTGGAGTCTTTCCTAATCAAAGCGAAGGCACCAGTACCTTATTCCCTTATTTCTGGTGTTAAAACAAATAGCCCCGGAGGAATTGTGTTTCAGTGTCACCCACTGACGTAATGGATCCTTTTTACAAACCCAGATAGAAATTTGCTAAGAGCATTCAGAACTGCTCAGATTGTATCCAAAAAACAAAACCCCAGATCAGGCTGCAGTGAATGGAAGTCACCTGAGCTCAAACTACTTCCAGTTCACCCCATAAGGCTTTGGGGATGAGGAATCCCACTGAAGTCACAGATGTACCAACAGGCCAGCCAGGTTCTCAGTAATGCTTTTGAGGCCACCTACAGCCCCATTTCACAGCTCAGGCCACGTAGCTCCTGTGTTAGCCTAGCTGATATCAGTGTCCCAAAGCACACGGAAGGCTGGGAAGGACCTGCAAGACATCAGGTCTGGGTTTGTTCTTTCATTGTACCTCTGTCACTGGTCTGCACTGCCTGGGAGCTGCAGATCACTCCCTCCACCACAAAAGACAAACCCAGCAAAAACTCAACAATGGCAACAAAGAAACAACAGGATGATCCAGCACTGGCAAGTGCTCTTCCCAGAGTGCGTAAAGAAGCAGCTCAAGGCAGTGGCCAGCTGCAGCTTTACAAAGTCACACAAATCTTTTACCTTGAGACTGTAAAGCCAATTCTCATATCAAGTATTTTCAAAAATAACCCTGTAGTCTGCTGCTATCTAGCTAAAAAACAAAGAGGAGTCTGAAAAGAACAAGGCTGCCCGGAAGAATCAGGCCAACTGCCTTCATTAGGGGAGGAAGAATCAGAAAACAATAAAGCAACAAGTTGAGCAGACACTGTCTATCAAATGCTGTTGGCCAGAGACACCAAGCCCCATGAGAAGGCTGTCCTTACAGGACACCAGGCCTTTTCCTGCAAAGTTTCATAAAACTCTAAATTACGATTTAGATGAGTTTGTGTCATTTAACCCATGACTCACGGCGAGCCATTCACCTCAACAGGGAAAAGGCATATGGAGGTTCCATGTGCTCCCACAAGACCAGCCCCTCAGGAGGCAAAACACCCCAAAACATCTGACTCAGCTGAAAACTGCACTAAACAAAAAATAAGAAGAAAGGGTGAAGAGGATCAAAGTTGCTAACAAAGAAGACCCTGGTGAAACTGTCCCCATTCTCCGTGCCGTGCCGGCGGGGCGAGCGGAGCAGATGCAGCAGGGAATTTCAATGGCTGGCCGGTCCCCACGCGTCCTGCGCCACGAGGCTCTTCTGTTCTCCTGCAGTGCCCACTGTCCCTCCCTGCCTGTGTGGGCTGCAGGGCGCCTTCCACAGCCGGCAGCGGCGGCTTGGAGAGAAGAATGGACAACGTGGATTTCAGCTCACTCCTAGCCCTGAAACACTTCCAGGATTAGTGCTACAACAGACATCCATCACTTGCCTTTTCAAGAGGGGTCTATGCCAGCCCACAGACTCATAACAGGACTAGCTGATCAGACACTGTGTTTACACAGGCTAGTAAAAAAAAAAATAGAGAAAAAAGAAAAAAAGAAAATCCTGGTCCTGCCTCAAAAGACATTACTGTAACCCCCCCTCAGAGCAAAATTCACTTTACATCACTCCTGGAAGGAGGAGGGCTGCGAGTCCTGGGGACCCAGCCTTAGCCAGGAAAGCTGGGGTGGGTTTAACCAGGAGCTCCTGTGGGGAGGAAGGACCTGTGCACATCAAAGGGAGCGATCCAGGCAGTTAAACAGGAACAGACATAAATCTTGCTGCAACTCATGCCGTAAACCCTAAGAAAGAGGGTCTTGCTCTCCCGCTCTCTCCTTCTGCCAAGATAAAGACTAGGATGCCTGGGACATGCGCTGCAAGAAATAAAACTCTGCATTTGGACTCCTCAGCAGCCCTTGCCTGGGGCCAGAACATGCCCCCTCACCATGGCATCCCCCCTTGCAGCCCCTGCCACTCCCACATCCCTACCCTCACCTTCACCCCAGGGCAGCAATAAGGAAAAGGAATTCAGGGGAAGGCAAGTCACTATAACTGAAGAGAAGGGACCTCCCACTCAGACATTTCACCCCCACCCCTCAAAACAGTCTGCACATCTCCTGAACACCACAGATTCACAAGGCAGGACCCACCACATTATGCCACTAGTCCAGTAAGCCACCAAATCTTTCTGCTGGCCCAGCTGGGGCTCCTCATCACCCAAACTTGCAGAGTGAGGGCTGGAGCTGCAGCCGCTCCAAGAGGCCAGTGGTGGCCCACATGGGCAGGCACTGGCCACAGTGGGAGACAATAAAGTCCTGAACCTCCATGACCATTACAAAAACTTCACCTGGGGACACCACAAGAAAGTCTCTGGGGTGCACAGAACGAGGGCTCTCTGCCGGGAAGTGGGGGGGGCACAGGCCACCATGGCCAGGGAAGTAGGGCCTGGGCGCTGGGGAACAGCACTCTTGAGGAGGGATCAGTGCTCAGCAGCACATAGGATGAAAGGGCAGCTTCCCTCTCTCCAAAGGCAGCCACATCTTATTTCCCGGGGCAAATCCTCATTCCAAACGTGTCCCAGCTTCGAGAGGGCTACAGTCACTGCCCAGATGGGCCTTAAGAGCAACGGACGAGATGAAAATCATCACTAGGCTCCACAGACCCACACCGGTGAGCCCGGTGCTTGGGTGGCAGCTAGGCTACCCGCCGGCAAATGGGACAGAGAAAGGAACGATCGATCCGTATCAGGAATCAATACTTTACAACCTCTAACTGGAAATCAAACACTACAATCGACGGCTGCTCCGAGCACAGCCGTTTTGCCGGCAAATGCACCCCTGAGATGAGAGAAGTCATCTCACCGTCTTGGAGTCCAGTTCATGTCTGGATTGGGCCAGGACCTTGTCGACGCCAGCCTGGTCCATGAACGTGACGAACCCGAAGCCCCTGAACCCCGCAGCCCGGGCAGAAGAGGGGATGCGGAGAGAAGAGAGAAAGTTGGTTAAAGTGGCGGTCGGGCCGCGGCGGGGGCGAAGGGAGGCGCGGGCCCGGCCTCTCACCTGGATCTCTTTGTCAGCGGGTCCCGCATCACCAGGCACTCCTTCACCTCGCCGAACTGGCTGAAGTACTCCCGCAAGCCCTCTGCAAGCACAGCACCCACCGTGGGTGTCCTGTCCCGTCCCGGTCCGGCCCGGCCGCCCCCCCCCACGGGCTCAGCCCCAGCTCCGCCACCCCCGGCCCCGGCGGCAGGTGCGGGGCCCCGCGACGCTCACCTTGCGTGGTCTGCCAGCTCAGTCCCCCGATGAACATTTTGCTGCGGGAGGAAGGGGAGAGCCGTGAGCGGGGCCGCGCCGGGGGGCCGCGGAACCCCGCGGGGGTGGCGGTGGCGGCAGCGGCGGGGCCGCGCGGGGAGGGGAGGGCGCGGATCGGCCATG